>DF368804.1:4181-16187 GCA_000787875.1 Solanum virginianum
TCTCTGAACTTCCTAATCTTGATGACTCATCCTCCTATATGGAGTCAATATACAAATTTTAGTACTCTTGACATCATTCTTATTATTATTAAGGTGGCTTCACCCATGATTTGAGGTCCAGATTCTACGTCAACCCTTAGAATCTGACTTTATTGAATTACTATTATAGGGAGGCGTCATCCGCAGTTTGAGGTCTTGGGTCTATGCCATCTCTTTTAAAGCTCAGAATCGTGGACATTTTTGAAGATCTTATTGTTTCTACCTTGTTCTTTTATTCTTATGATAGCTTTTTTGTAACATGTTAGGCTTATGGGATCTATTTGAGATTTTACTTAAATACCTTCTATGCTTATGAGAGCTCAGTTGGGTTTTATTAGTTGCCTTTGGCCTTGTTTTCTTCCTTTACACTTGTGTGCATATCATTTCTACTTTCCATTCTTAGAATGTATGTATGTTAGATTCTAGTAATTCTTCTTACCTTTACTTTTCCTGTTAAGTCAATCTATGATGCCTACTGGGTACCTGTTGTTTAGTACTTATACTGCACTCTACATTTGTTTTTGTATTGCAGGTCTGAGCATTGTCACCAACGTTGATATTCAAACCTGTAACAACCAGCTTTTGGAGGCAAGGATGAGCACACTGTGTTTGGATAATTTTCTGTCCCCTTCTGTATTTTGCAGCTCATCTTTTGCTATTGGAGACAAGTCTATCCATATTTGTATATATTTAGTCCACTTTTAGGAATTATACTCATATTTAGTGGCTCTGTATTAGTGACTTCATGGTTCTTGGAGGGATTCTATTTGTGTATATATATTTTGGTTGTTCACTTATTATTTATGTTGTTATATTATTAATTTTATTTAGTTTCTAACCTTGAACCCATTACTATCTGTTCGAGTTACAAGTTGACTTACCTATTGGTAGGTTGTACCAGGTGGCATCATGAATCGAGAAATTTAATAGAGACAAGCTAGGTAATCACTTATTTCATATATCTCTCTTTAGAACTTTTAGCTTTTTAAAAAATTTTCCAAACAAGAAATTATTATCCAACAAAATGCATATAATGTAAGAGCTTTACCTCTCTTACTTCATTGGTTTCTTAATCAATTTCCATCTTTAGCTTACCAAAACTCTTTAATCTATAATTTCTCACCTCTAAATAGATCAATATGCTACACCTTTGTTCTTGTGATAGTATATTACAGTCCAACAAGATTTTTGTTATGTATGATACACCGACTCTTATTTTCTTGATTTATCATTTGGTTACAGATTAATTGGTCCTTCGGATAAGAACAAGCTAGATAATTTTGAATGCCTAAACAAAAAGATAAAATGTAGAGTTCTAATTAGTCTTGAATGTGATAGTACTATTGTAGTTTAGTTTTACAATTTCATCTAATTAATACCAGTTTGAAACAAAGAAAACAGGTTTGGTTAACCCCTAACACACCCAAAACAAATTTTGGGATTCTTTTTTTTTTCAAGAAAAAGAAAAGACAAAATGAGTAATAATATGATTAAGTGAAGGATTCACTTCTTTGGACTTTTGATAAAAAATTATCTATTGTTTGTAGAAGGCAAAATGACTGAAGAGATCATTCTACTTATTCCAATTTAACTAAGCTTAGATGGCATTAATTTTTTTAGTCAGATAAAGTGTGTATTACACATCTCTAGAAGCAAGTGAACACAATATTTTGAAGTTAAAAAATCTGCTTTCTTCTATTAACTTTTGAACTATATAATCTGATGAAAATTTAATAGGTTATCTTGAAATACTTTAATTTCTTCTAATTTTGACCAAATGTACAACTCAAAGGAGACCATGTTTTCTTCTCATAAGCAAGAAAGAAAAAAATGTTGCCCAAGAAATCATGTCCACTCGCTGTTAAAGAAGTGTAACACATAACACATATATTATCTGACTCAGTAAAATTAATGTCACATAAACTTAGTCAAATCAAGTAAGTAGAAGGATCTCCTCAACCATTTGGCTTTTTACAAATAATAAATAAGTATTGACCAAATATCCAAATATAGCGAATGAGATTATTTTTCTTCTAAAAGAGCTTAAGCTATATATCAATCTTATCTTGTTAATTTCATCCTTTTCTATTCTTCTAAATTACTTTACATCTTATCAATTTAATTTTTATATATAGTCCTCGATCAATCCTCAAACCACATAGCTTCTCAACCATTATTATCGAGTGTTTCTTTATTATTATTTTATTTCTTACAAATATTTTTAATCTCAATCTTCACATATATTGGGCTTGTTTATAACATTTGCCAAGATACATTTTTTAATTTTCCACCAATTCAAATAACTACAACAACAATACACCCAGTGAAATTCCACAAGTAGGGTCTGGGGAGGGTAAAATATACGCAAACCTTACCACTACCTCATAGAAGTAGAAAGACTGTTTCCTGGGAACCCTCATCTCAAAACCCATAAGTAGAAAGGACTAGATATGACAAAAGAAAAGGGAAGGGAACAGAAGGAGCGACTAATAATTAATAGCACATGGCAGTATGTAAATATGAAAAAAAACTAGCACATATACGACAGATAATGAGAGCACATGATATAAAAAAACACGTCCTCCACCTAACCCTGCTATGCCCCAAGGCCATGCATCCACCTAACCCTACCAATTAGCCTACTACTCTAATTCGCAACCTTCACTTCTTTCTATCTACCAATTCAAATAACTAATGGTTCTCAAATGATGGTATATAGCCTTTTAATTAAATATATCTTTTTTCTATTCTAACATAGATTACTCTATCAGTATTTTTTTTAACCTAAGTTGCATGGATTTTTTGGACAACCTTTTAAAAAAAGTTTAGGAGATTTTATCTATTTTTGAAATTAGACATAGCTTCTCATACAAGAACAAATTTTAACATATTTTCTCAGATGCAATATGATGCTGAAGATTTAAGAGTACCCCAAAATTTAAATTAGAAGAAAATATTTTTCTTTCTTAATAGTTTTCGAATTATACCTTCTAGGAACCATTACACTATTTAAAAACCAATCAAGGTTAGTATAGATGCTTCAAAATAACCAATTAGTGATACCCACAGACTTAACAAAAAATACTAGGATATGCTTTACAGATTGAGAGCTTAAAGGTGACAACGTGAAAATGGAGCATTTGATATGATACAGATAAAAAAAATTTATGATATATTATTTTAGTCCGAATGTTGAGACTCACTAGTTTTCTGAAGTATATACACACAAGCATTATATATATTCATCTATCAAGCTACATATGTAAGAGGCACCTTTCACATTTGTCACTTCTTATTCTTTAATAATAACACTCCTAAAGTTGAGCATTCATAGTCATATCCTAATGCATGTTTTCGTTTTCTAGATGCTTAGTAGCTAAAACAAAGAAAATATAGCTCTACAAAGAAAATAATGAAAACATTTACTTAAACAATATCACTAAGCAATAATAATAATAATAATAATAATAATAATAATAATAATAATAATAATAATAATAATAATAATAATAATAATAATAATGATAATAATAATAATAAAGAAAATATATTTCTTTCTTAATAGTTTTTGAATTATACTTCTAGAAATGAAGCTAACTATCACACCATTATAAACCAATCAAGGTAGTAGAGCTGCTGCAAAGAAAATAATGAAAACATTTACTTAAAAAAATAAATAAATAAATAAATAAATTTACAAATAACTCACATATTTTCTTTCAAGTATGACTATTCAAAGAGATAAAATAACCATCACCCTCATTATATAAAATTTATTTGTCAATTTATATAGTTAATTAATCAGAGATATGAATTCTCACCTTGTATAGAGGTTCAGGGATTCCACCATTCAATATCTCAAAGATATAGCTACAAGTTGCCGTGGGATTGAGCACATTAAGGAACTTTAGTTGGCTCCTAAAATCCCATTAAACAATATCAATATTGCAATATAATGAAGGCATCAAAATTTGAATGAACTGTTACATTAAATGCAAATGTTTCTTAGTTTGGAAGTTATATTTATCATTCATAATTTATATGCACACAATTTTTCGGTCATTGTAATTTTTATATATAAATAAAAGAGTGCTATCAGTAGTGAATTAGTAACATAGTCTGTTGAAGTCAGAGAATTCTCTCTTTTACATTAAAAAATCAATACATCTAAATGTATGCAATATGAACCACAAATTGTTCATAACAAAAATAAATCAAGCTAAAACCTTCTTCATTAATTGAGAAGTTACATTTAAGGGTAAATATTTTTTAAAAAAAAAAAAAATTTTTGTGCACCTCTTATTAGATGTCTTTTCTAAACAAAATTCTCATATTAATACATTTTTTTTCTACTCAATCATACAATCAACTATTTCTGTCTCAAATAACAAATACAAATTAATCATATATTCAGAAAAGATAATCATTTAGCAACTCATCTTACCAACTCAACTCTAGAACATGAAGGCATATGCCAGTGTCATAATTTTTGGGAGCTCCCAATCTCGAAAAGAATAATTTTGAATAAGAAAAAAGCACAAATACCATTAATCATGATATGAATACGAAATATCTAAAAATCTAACATATACAAAAAATAATTGGAGAAAAATAGGTAGATCAAGGTACAATATCATACAACACACAAAAAAGAGAAACAAAACTAACAAAAGACAATTAAAAAGCAATTATAACATACATCAAAAGAAGAATACATCAACAGGAAAAACTCTTAAGAGGAATTGCAAACTATATAACCTCATCTTGGTGGGCACCAATTTTGGATTTCATATGGTCATCATTGTTAGTGCTAATATATTTTGATTGATGACAAATTGCAGGAAAATATTAGAAAGGAAACAATCTAGTTAAGATACGACTTGAAAGCATCTATCAAGGAAATTTAGCTAGAGGCACCAAGAGAACAATTATTGGAAGGAATTAATCTAACACTAAGCAAGAAAGGAAAACAAATCTGAAAAAGCAATCAAAGCATATTTGGACTGGAAAGAATCAATCAGATATCAAGTGAGAAAGAAAAATAATCTGGAAAATCAATCAAACATCTTTGGATTGATAAAATTAATTAAGAGAAGATTTTACTGCTGCAAGCATCTGCAAGATTAGAAAGATCTGAGAAGATTCTGCTACTACCTTCCTTAAAAGTCTTATCTTTGGAAAAAGAATCAATCATATAGTAAGAAGATTAGAAATATCAGTTTCACTATGATTGATGATCAATCAAGGAAGCGGAAAAAGATCAAAATCTATCAAGCAACTAAAAAACCAATCACACGCCTGATTTGGAAGAGCAATAAATCAAGCAGCAAGAAGAAAGGAGCAAGAAGAAAGGAACACATGTTGGTGCCAAAATTATTTTGACAGATTACAGGAAAATCTCAAGTGCAAAAAGAAACAAGGAAAGATTCCAGTCACAATAGGAAATGAGCATCTTTAGGAGAATCAATCTTGGCACAAAAGGAAGAAGATTATGTGATGAAGATCCAGTAAATCAATCCAAGATTTGACAGAAGATCACTGCTAAGAAAAGTACCAAATTATAGATAATCAAATCAAAAAAAGATCTGGATCAGAAGCTAAACAAGGAAGACAATTTGATCTTACTTCCTACCTAAAATCCTTGTCTTCTATATAAAAGGAGGCATCTAGGATATCTCAAGATCATACAAGCGTACTGCATTTCAAGCCATTCTTTAATACTCTTCATCTTCAGAAAATCATTGTAATCTCTAGAGTTTTATTATGAAAGAAAAAGAGAGATAAAAGAAGAAAAAATTGAAAGAGAAGTCTGTATCAAAAGAAAAACAAAAATAAAAAAATAGAGGAAAAATTTGAGTGTAGTATTAAGTTGAATTTCTTGTAATCACCATTCTAATAAAGGCTTGAACAAATATCCCTTGCAACCCAAGGAAACTAGACCTAGGGTTCACATTGAATCCGAACCAGTATAAAAACATCCGGTGTTGAATTTTCCTTTTACGCACTTTACTTTTCTGCTTACTTATACAACTGCTTTAGTCGACTATCTCGTATACTAGTTGACTATCTGAATACAGGCTTAAGTTAAGAGAAAAAGAAAGAAAATTCAATTCCTTCCCCCAGACCTCCCTATTTCAATGGAAAGCACTTTTCACACTGGAAAATCAGAATAGAGACTTTCATCAAGTTTTATGATGTCAAAGTTTGGAGGGTCATCAAACTTGGTGACATTCCTATCCCTGTAACCAAACCTGCTAATGGAAGTTCATCAAGTTCTAAAGAAAGTCAGACCTCTATTGTTACTAGTTTGGAAAATTACACTGATGAACAAATGAAGATCATCCAGATAAATTCAAAGGCTAAAAATATTCTCTACAATACAATCAATGGTGAAGAATATGAGAAAATCTGTACCCACGAAATTGCTAAAGAAATGTGGGACAAACTGGAGGTCACTTATGAAGGAACTAACAAAGTAAAAGAAACCATTATCAGTCTCCTTATCTATCAATATGAACTGTTCCTTATGAAAGAAGGAGAATCTGTTGAGAGTATGTTTGCATGATTGAGCAAAATCATTGGAGAACTCAAGGCTGCAGGAGAGGAATATGTTTCCATAAAGCACATAAGGAGATTCCTAAGAAGTCTACCTCCTCTATGACATTTCAAGGTCGTTGCACTGGAAAGCATAGAAATAAAGAACCTAACCTATGATGAGGTTCGAGGAGATCTTATTGTTTTTGAGAAAACTCATCTAAACAAGAAGGGAAAAGAAGATGAGAAAAAGAAATATGTTGCCTTCAAAGCAACTGATCATATTCATGAAGATGAAGATGAATTCAATGAGGATGAAAATCGCACTAATCACAAGATCGATTATGGAAATATTTTGACGCAATAGAAATCAAAGAATAGATAAGCCAAATAATTTTAGAAATAAATAGATTACTAACTACAATAGAAATGATGGCAGGTGATATGATTGTGGCAAGTTTGGACACATTACAAGTGAGTATCCAGAAGCTAAGAGAAGATATCCTCAAGGATATGGAAGAAACAAAACACTCAGCAATTGGAGTGATGAAGGCACTCTGAATACGATCAAGATGATTCTAAAAATGTATGCTTCATGGCCATCGGAGAATCTAGTCAAGTAAAAATTGATTTTTGTAAAAATTTCAATGAATTAAGAGCTTTACTGGATCAGGCCATCACAGAGCTAAAAATATCTTTTAAAATTCTTAGAACTATTCAAGATGAAAAAAGAGCTTTGGAAATTAAACTCGAAATTTATGCAGTTGAAAGAGATCTTTTAGATGATGAAAACTTTGAATTAAAAAATCTTTTAAAAAATGCTCAAAAATTTCCTAGCGCTAATAAGGAAATCAAGTCAACCTATTCAAACAAGTCGACTTGCTCTCAAAATGATCATTAGAGTCTGTCTGGATCTGATAAAACGAGTAAAGACTTATGTTATTATTGTGGTATACCTGGTCACTCTTACTTTAGATGCAGGTTTCATTTTTCCAAACCAACCAACATGGTTTGGAGAGTCAAAAATTCTTCTTACAGACAAGAATCCAAATCAAATTGGGTACCTCAAGGCAAATAAAAACTTTGTGTTGCAGGAAAACTGGTCAAAATCAAAAGGCAAATGGTATCTTGATAGCGGATGTTCAAATCACATAATAGGCAATAAAAGTCTATTTAAATCTGTAGCTGATTTTAATAGTGAAAAATTCAGTTTGGAGATAAATCGATTGGAACTGTCATTGGTATTGATACCATCTTTTTTAATGAATCTTGTGATATTACTAATGTCTATCTTGTGAAGGGTCTAAGGTACAATCTGCTAAGTATCAGTCAACTGTGAGATTTAGATTTGGAAGCAAGATTCAAGAAAACTGGATGTATTAGGAAAGAAAATACTCCTTGGAAGCAGGAATAAGAATGTTTACACTCTTAACTCAGTGAAAAGATCCACAAATCACATCTGTCTTGCATCCATTTCTGAGGATCCATGGATTTGGCACAAAAAGTTAGGCCATACAAGCATGAGATTAATTGAAAATCTTGCAAGACTAGAACTGGTAATAGGACTTCCAAAGCTAGACTATTCAAAGGATCACATTTGCGACTCTTATCAAATGGGTAAGTAAACAAGGTATTCCTTCCAATCAAAAGATATTGTTTCTACTAAAAACCTCTTCAACTTCTTCATATGGATCTTTTCAGTCCAACTAGAACTACTAGTATTGATGGTAAAAGGTATGCCTTTGTTATTTTTGATGACTATTCTCATTTTACTTGGGTTATCTTTTTAGCTAACAAAGATGATATTTTAAGAAATTTTGAGTTCTTTTGTAAGAAAGTACAGAGAGAAAAGGATTACTATATTACATCTATTAGAAGTGATTATGAAGGAGAATTCAAAAGAAGAGTCTTTCAAAATTTTTGTAATGAAGAAAGGTACTCACACAACTTCTCTGCTCCTCACTCTTCTCAACAAAACGAAGTCGTTGAGAGGAAGAATAGAACTCTTCAGGACATGGCTATAATCATGATAGGTGAACACTCTCTTCCTCACCATTTCTAGGCAAAAGTGATAAGTATGGCCTGTTATATTCTTAATAGATGTCTAATCAGGCCTATTCTCAAGAAAACTCCATATGAACTATGGAATGTGAAGAAACCAAACATCAACTACTTTCATCTATTTGGCTGCATGCTTTGTTCACAATAATGGTAAGGATAATCTAGGTAAATATGACCCTCGCAATGATGAAGGTATCTTTTTTGATTATTCTAATACTAGTAGAGCATATCAAATTTTTAATAAATGTACTTTCACTATAGGAGAATCTATACATGTTGTTTTTGATGTATCTAACCATATGCCTGAGAAAAGATGTAGTTCTGACAATGAAGATGCTACTAACAATAATGTGATAACTATTCAAAAGTAGTTTCAGACAAACATCAGTGGACTACTGTCAAAGAAAGTTAACCAGTAATAGAATCTGTTCCTAATGAATGGAGAAGTGAGCTTGACTACCCCCAAAAAATTTATCATTGGTGATGCCAGTAATGGAATGAGAACAAGGGCATCTAGCAAAAGAAATGCCAAGATCACTCTTATATCTCAACTTTAACCAAAAAAGGTTGAAGACGAAGCACTAAAAGATAATGTTTGGGTAAATGCAATGAAGGAAGAGCTGGATCAATTTGAAAAGAATCAGGTTTAGACCTTAGTTCCCAAACTTGAAAATGTCACTGTCATTGGAGAAAAATGGGTGTTTAGAAACAAGCTAAATGAGGCTAGAGAAGTAACTTGAAATAAAACAAGACTTGTTGCTCAAGGTTACTCTCAACAAGAAGGAGTTGATTATGATGAGACTTTCACTCCTGTAGCAAGGTTAGAGTCTATTCACATTCTTCTTGCTTATGCTACTTTTGAAGGTTTTAAACTCTTTTGAATGGATATTAAAAGTGTCTTTTTAAATGAATTTATTGAAGAAGAAGTTTTTGTAAACCAGCCTCCAGGTTTTGAAAACTCAAAATTTCCTTACCATATTTTAAAATTGTCTAAAGCTCTTTATTGACTTAATCAAGCTCCCAGAGCTTGGTATGATCGACTACGTAAACTTTTGCTAAATCATGATTTTTCTGGGGAAAGTATTGACATCACTCTCTTTATTAAAAGATTCTCTTCTGCCAATATTCAAACATATGCTGATGATATTATTTTTGGAAGTACTAATGATGGTCTGTGCAAGAAATTTGCTAATCTAATCCAAAGTGAGTTTGAAATGAGTCTGATGGGTGAGTTAGAATTCTTTTTGGAATTACAAAATTTTCAATCTAATCATGGCATCTTCATCTGTCAAAGTACGTATACTAAAGAGTTAATCCAAAAATTTGAAATGGAAAATGCAAAGTTCATCAGCACTTCAATGAGTCCATCTTGTAACTTGGATCTGGACCCAAATGGTAAGAGCATTGATGAATCTAGGTATAAATATGCTGATTATGCAGGTGACAAATTTGATAGAAAAAACACCAATGATTCTTGTCAATTCCTTGGAGACTCATTAATCTCCTGGAATAGAAAGAAATAAAATTGTTTATCCATCTCCACCACTGAGGCTGAATATGTAGCTGTTGGATTATGTTATACTCAGTTTCTTTGGATGATTCAGCAATTGAGTAATTTTGATATCAATGCTAAACCTACACAAATTTTATGCGATAACTCTAGTGCTATTTGTCTGACTAAAAATCCTGTACATAATTCTAGATCTAAGCATATTTAAACATCATTTTATTAGAGATCATGTTTTGAATGGGAACATTAAAATTATTTTTGTGAACATTGAAAATCAATTAGCGGATATTTTTATAAAAACTTTGCTTGAAAAAAGATTCTGTTTTCTCAGAAAATCTTTAAATATTTTCCCCAAATCTTTTTAACTTTCTAATTAGTATCTTTTCACCACATTAAATACGTGTATTTATTATTTCTTTGACTGTATTACATGTCTTTCCATTTGTGTCAATTTTTTTTTATGACTAACTGTTTCTTGTTATGTGTTGAATTATTTTCTTACTTGAACTGATTCTATATTTTGTTAAGGACTATTTCTACCATGGTGCTATGTAATATTGTCTAGCCTTTGTTGCCAATTATTTTCTGTTATTTTTTTTTTGCTGATGACAAAGGGAGAGAGAAAGAGGACTAAGAACTAGTAAAGTAGTTAGTCGACTACCCTGTGCAAGAATTCATTACCTTGTGAAAGAATTCAGGGGGAGCACCTATGCTACCAGTCAGGGGGAGAAAAGCCAGAAAGTCGACTATATGGTTATACACTGAGGGAGGTTGACTACATTAGTACTAGTATTGTCATCATCAAAAAAGGAGAGATTATTAGTGCTAATATATTTTGACTGATGACAAATTGCAGGAAAACATCAAAAAGGAAACAATCTAGTTAAGGTACGACTTGGAAGCATCTATCAAGGAAATTCAGCTAGAGGCACCAAGAGCACAATTATTGGAAGGAATCAATATAACATTAAGCAAGAAAGAAAAATAAATTTGAAAAAGCAATCAAGCATATTTGGACTGGAAAGAATCAATCAAATATCAAGTGAGAAAGGAGAATAATCTGGAAAATCGATCAGGCATCTTTGGATTGGAGAGAATCAATTAAGAGAAGATTTTACTGCTGCAAGTATTTGCAAGATTGAAAAGATCTGAGAAGATTCTACTACTACCTTCCGTAAAAGCCTTATCCTTGAAAAAAGAATCAATCAGATAATAAAAAATTAGAAATATCAATTTCGCTATGATTGAGGATCAATCAAGGAAGCGAAAAAAGATCAAAATCTATCAAGCAACTAGAAAATCAATCACATGCCTGATTTGAAAGAGCAATAAATCAAGCAATAAGAAGAAAGGAACACATGTTGGTGCGAAAATTATTTTGACGGATTACAGGAAAATCTCAAGTGCAAAGGAAATAAAAAAAGATTCCAGTCACAATAGAAAATGAGCATCTTCAGGATAATCAATCTCGGCACAAAAAGAAGAAGCTTATATGTTGAAGATCCAGTAAATCAATCCAAGATTTGACAGAAGATCACTACTAAGAAAAGATTCGAGACTAGAGATAATCAAATCAAAAGAAGATCTAAATCAGGAGCTAAACAAGGAAGACAATCTGGTCTCATTGCCTACCTAAAAGCCTTATCCTTATTTTTGGAAAGAGGATTCATCATAGCCTCGATCTAAGGATTAACTCCCTTAGGATGCCGTCTCTTCTACATAAAAGGACACATCTAGAATATCTCAAGATCATACAAACGTACTGCATTTCAAGTCATTCTTCAATACTCTTCATTTTTAGAAAATTATTATAATCTCTAGAGTTGTTATTGTGAAAGAAAAAGAGAGAGAAAAGAAGAAAA
>DF368803.1:1052-16189 GCA_000787875.1 Solanum virginianum
CAGTCAAATAATATGCATCAAGACCCTTCATAAATTCTCACCATAGACCTTAGATTTGTGGCCCCAAATATAGTAAAACAATCACAATTTGATAAATTCCAATATAGTGTGCAATGATTTTCATAATAAATATGATCCATGTGTAAATCTACTTTAAATCATGCAATTTTTTAGAAAAGGAAGCTTGGGCATCAGGGATGAAAGGAACCTATAAAAGAAACCCACATACCTTAGCTTTAGAGATGAACTTGATGAAGATTGGAGATGGAGACTTGAAGATTGAGAGGAAATCCTTAGATCCGGAGAGGGTTTTGAGACTTGAATTTAGGAGATGAAATATTGGCTAAGTGTTTGAGTGATTATTGGGGAATGTTTAGAATGATATGAGGGTGAAAAATGGCTAAGTATAGGTATTATCATGTTTGGGAACACTTAGGCCCAAGATCCAAAAGTCTTGGACCGCACTGAAAAATAACTGGGAAGAAATTACACAGGTCTGCATCGCGAACCTGTCGCGAAGATTCAATTAACTCATGTCTACGATGGAGGTGCGTCGTAGTACCATTCAATTAAAATTGCTATTCGTTAGCTCTTAAATTGGGGTTAGACCCATTTTTCACTCAAAATGACCCCTTGATGAAGAATATGAAGTCAAATTTTTGATATCACGCACGAATTTTGAGATATATGAAAATTATGATTCCAGGCACTTACGAGGCACATTTTGGGCACCTTTTGGGATCATTTCAATATTTCCCCCTTGGGAACATTTATCCCCGAATGTCAAAGAGACTATATGAGAGACGTAAACATGAAAAATTTCAGCCCACATAAGGATGCGATAATGCACTTAAACATCATTTCAAAAATCTTATTATAAGTGTTAAAATCACCATGATCTTTCTCAATATAATCATGAATGCATGCAATGACATATGGGCTGAAACATAAGATTTGGAATTCATCAAAGGACTTGACATGTTATCATAAGCTTGAATAAAATGAAAGAGGTACAAATATTGCTCCTCCATGCCCACTCTGGCTCCCCGAGAGATACTATCTACTTGACGACTCTCCCAATGGGCCTCGACAAACACTACGCCCTCACAAATCAACCTTTACTCATATCTATCCAACTTTTCCACCAGACCTCCTCATAAGCCGATTCATCCTCCAAACGTCCACAACCTAGAGAGTCCTATAACACATGAATCACTAAGACACCTCCTCAATCCTAGAAACATGATGAGCCGGACGAACCATATCTGTATCCAAATGCACTTCCTATCCATATGCAACCTCACTAACCTTGTTCAACACCCTATGAAGACTCATAAACCTTGAATTCAATTCCCTCTTTAGCGGGGCAACCCACACCTTTCATTAGCAGAACCTTCAATTAGTCCCAATCACTAACTTTGAATTCAAGCTCTCTTCTTCTCACTTCGACATAGGACTTTTGATGACTTTCGGCTCTCTCCAACATTTTCCTAATCAACCTTACCTTCTCCATAGCATCCATAACTAGATCCGAACCCATTAAGGCCATCACTCCCACTTCAAACTACCCAACTGGTGATCTACAACACCTACCATAGAGAGCCCCAAAAGGAGCCTTACCGATGCAAGAATGATAGCTATTGTTATATTCAAACTCAGTCAATGGAAGATGATCACTTCAAAATACAAGACCTAAGCATATCCTCAAGTGTTGGATAGTTCTTTTGGCTTGGCCATCCATTTGAGAATGAAAGGCCGTACTAAGTTTAATTCTTATACCAAGACCCCTTTGAAAAGACCTTCAAAAGTGAAGTTAATTAAGCACCGTAATCCAATATAATAGCCAAGGGCACCCCATGCAATCTTACCAATTCATGAATGTACAATTTAGCAAACTACTCGACACCATAAGTAGTCTTAGCCTATAAAACGTGAGCCAATTTGTCATCCTATCATTTGCAACCCCAATGGAATTAAAAAACCTTTCTAGTATTGGTCAACCCAACCATAAAATCCATCTTATTCACCTCCCACTTCCAAGTATGAATCTCCATGTCTTGGGTTAGGCCACCCGGTCTTTGATGTTCAGCTTTAACTTGTTAACAACTATGACAAGCAGAACCAAATTTAGCAATGTCTCTCTTCATGCCTCCCCACCAGTACAATCTCTTAAACCTTTATACATTGGGTAGAATCGGGGTGAATAGAATAAGAAGGACTATGGGCCTCATCAAGGATTTTCTCCCTCAAATCATCAACACAAGGCACACACAAACTACTTTGGTACCTAAGGGTACAAAATATGTGTGATCAGAAGCACACCTTTTATAGCCAGACGAAACTATGGCCTTATTGAACTTCTCAAACCATGCCCTCAGGGATTGCTTCAATCCATACAGGGCTTTCTTCAATCTGCATTCTTTATGTGAACCCCTTTTCTTCCAAATCTGAGTGCTATCTCTATATGCACCTCCTCGTGCGAGTCCCCATGCAAGAAGGTATTTTTCACATCTAACTCCCCCTTGGGAGAAAAACCTCACCTTACCATCTTTTACCAATGCCTTCAATCCCCACAAAGTAGGGTCAAGATCTTGCTTAGTTTTTACCACATCAACTAATAAAGATTTAGAACCATCAACACAATAACACCATCACTGTCAACCTCCTCTAACCTAACCCTCAATATAGCCAACCGATGCACCTCCCTAGCCACCCCTTTATCACCACCATCGACATGTGCTAGTCTACCCATAGACACCCTATACAAAGCATCCGCCATAATACTAGCCTTACCGAGACGATGATGCATACTCACATTATAATCCTTAATAAGTTCTAACTACCTCCTTATCTCAAGATAAGATCCTTCGGGCGAACGCATATTGGAGACTCTAGTGAACGGTAAACACATCAATATATACCCCATATAACCAATGACACTAAATTTCAAAGCAAAACCACAACGGCCAACTCAAGGTCATAGATAGGATAATCCTTCTCATGCATCTCAAATTATCTAGAAGTGTAGGCTCCCACCTAACCATCTTGCATCAATACACAACCCAAACCAATTCGGGAGACATCATAACACAACAAATCCTTCCAACTCTTTTGGTAAAGACAAGATAGGAGCAAACATAAGCTTATCCCTCAATGTTTGGAAACTCTTTTTACTCTAAACAGTTCACACAAGCTTAGCCTTCTTTTGGGTCAAATTAATCATGGGAGAAGCAATGGAAGAGAACTCATTCACAAACCTCTGATAGCAACTCGCTAAGTCCAAAACTCCTAAGGTCTGATGGGTGTCAATGGTCTAGGCCGATTTCTAATCGCATACATCTCCTTATGATCAATCTTAATACCATCCTCTGACCCCACATGACCTAGGGAGGTAACCTCTTTTAACCACATTTCACACTCCACATACTTAGCATACAACTCTTTTTACCCCAAGATTTGGAAAACTACCCCCAAATGGTTCACAAGCCATAAATAATCAATACTTCATCACTAGGGACCAGCACAACATAATAAGGTAGGGACTAAAGACCCCATTCTTGAAACCCATAGACATAACCGGGGCATAGGTCAAACCAAAAGGGCACTACACCAAATCCAAAATATCGGGAAGGATGTCACTAACCCACTAATCACGGAATCACCTCAATAGAAATAACTTAAGTTCAACACCCCTACTCATACAAGAGGCTAAATTTAACCATTAGAGATCAATTGTACCTTAAGACAAGAAATAGACTTACCCTTTTGCAACCAATTTACAAGTCCCTACTCAAAGACAGATTTAATAGGGAATCAAAATTTAACTCTATGGGCCCTACATTCAATAGGGACACAACACTAACGCAACTAATCCATCCCAAGCATAGCATCAAAATCCACCACACCAAATCTAACAAGTCACAAGGCAAGACTTAGTGCAATATGAACATGGAACAACACCTATAAACTTTTAAACAACAATAGGCTCACCAACGTGATAAATACCAAAGAGAGTTCAGGACACACATGAAACCCACTAGCAACCAAAACAATAATGAAAGAAATAGTGGCACACCGGGCCCATTAATGTAAACACATCAAAGCTAAGCAATTTTAACATGCCGGTAGCAACATCATGCGCCTCATCCCCTCCTTCAGCCTCATGATCAACATCATAACCTTTACCATTGGCTTCAACATAAAGCAATCCAGAATTTTGTGGCCCATCTCATCATACCCAAAGTATGCACCCTCGTTCCTCCTACACATACCACCATGTTTCCTCCCATATTTTGGGCATCTAGGACAATTCGCCCCGTCATCACCTATTTTACTCTTATTGCATTTATGAGGGCAATTCTTTACCTTAGGACCCAACTATCCACAACCATAAGAAATGTCGGTACCTCTCAAGCATAGGCAATCACGGCACCTTCTCAATTTGGGCACCTAACATAGGGCACCATACCACCTCTATCTTTGAGACTTTGGAACTTTCCTTTAATACGGGCCCTCTTGTCCTCACTACCTCTTCTCTTACCATTTGAAGTATTGGGATCATTCACTTGTTGGTCAAGATGAGTTGCCAATTTTGCCGCTGCTTTAGCCAAAACCCATAGAGCATTGTGAACCTCCACATTCGTCATATCATCATCTTGAGTAGCTTAAGCCATATCATGTAATGTAATAGTTAGGGATTAGTAATAAACCCTTGGGGACCTAACTCTATCACACAACATAGATCATTAAGAAGAGAGATATTTCTTAGAATGCCTTATAGCCTCCCATTCATAGTTGTGGCGCACTTCACAACCATGAATAGGACTATAATTGATATAGTGTGTTGGACTCTAAGGACCTACCAACCTAGTGCTCTGATACCATCTTTGTCACGACTCAAGCCTAGGGCCTAGAAGTGACACAGCGAATGGGGAACCTAGGGAACCCTAAACAATCCTCTTAACTGATCATTACAAATTATTGGTCGCAAAAGCATATAAATGATATAAAAGAGTATGTATAGGGCAAAGGGACTAAGGGGAAAGCTTGTATAATATCATAATCAAGAGATAAAGAGTCGAAGCTTATATTGTAGTTACCTAACATATCCAACAAAGACCTCTACTACATAGATAAGAGCATGGGCCAAGACAAAGTAATCAGGCTCACCCTCATAGTCAAAATAGAGCATAAAGAAGAGTGTCTCAATAATAATAAGAACAACATAAACTAAGGTCCCTGAAGTGAAGGGCCCACCGACTAGCATGAGTAGTACTGAACTAGCCACGTGGAGGAGGAGGGTGATCAACTTAGGCTCCGATTCCTACATGGTGATATCATGTAGACAAGAGTATACGTTAGTACGTTTGAATGTACTAAGTATGTAAGATGCAATGCAGCAAGAAATAGGCATCATAATCAAAATGCATAACAATAGGCAATAGACATCATATAACAATATGGCATGTATGACCAATGCTTAAGTAAAACATGCTTACATAGAATATAATACATATGTAAAAGAGACAATAATTATAGAACCCATAGTTTACAAAACTACAACCAATGCTTAAGTAAAACATGCTTAAGTAACTCATGCTGATATAGGATATCATAAGTGTAGAAGAGATCAAGCTAGAGTTCCAAAGTACAAACCCCTTGGTAGGTTGATGATGATCTCACTCCATCACCCTGGTGGTTTGGTACAAACCCCTTACAAAATCTTACAATAGATCCAAGATTTATAGGTCAAAACATAGCAAAATAGTCACAACTTTACATAGCTTTAACATAGTTCATAAACATGTTCATACTAGTAAACCCATTTTAGAAATTAACTTTAAATCATGCAAATTGAGTAAAAACGCAATTAGGGCACCATGGGTGAAAGGACCCAATGATTGAAACCCACATACCTTATCTTTGGAGAAACTCTTGATGAAGATAGAAAATGAAGGCTTGAAGCTTGAAGGAAATTCTTAGATCCGAAAGAGGTTTTAAGACTTGAATTTAGGAGTGAAAAATATTGCTATGTGTTTGAGTGAGTATTGGGGAATGTTTAGGATGATTTGAGGGTGAAATATGGCTAAGTATAGGTAAAAACATGTTTGGGAACACTTAGGCCCAAGACTAAAAATTCTTGGACCAAGACCAAAAAGGACAGTCACTAAAATGTACTATTACGCATTGCAAAAGTGGCGTGCTTTGCTCACTTGAATTTGACATTAGGGAATTTTGAATTTTGATACGATTGCTCTAAAATTGGGGTTAGACCCTTCTCCCCCTAATTTTGACCCCCTGAACAAGAAAATGAATTTGAATTTTTTACATCATGCATTGATTTTGAGATATATGGAAATTACATTTTCAGGCACTTTCGAAGCACATTTTCGGGTACTTTTTGGGGTCGTTTCAATATTTCCCCCTTTGGAACATTCATCCCTGAATGTAAAAGATATGTACAAGATAAGAGCGATCATAAACAAATCAGCCCTAACAAGAATGCAATATTACATTTAAACACCATTTTCAAAATCTCAACATAAGTTTAAAATCCTCATATATTTGCTAACTTAAGCATGAATACATATGAATGACATAGGGGCTGAAACATAAGACATGAAATAACATAGGGGACTTAGAATTAATACCTTACGCTTGAGTGGAGTGGAAAAGATAAGGATACCACTTTTGCATGCCCGTTTTGGCCTCCCAAGTTTTCACGCCCAAAGTCCCGTTAAGACGGACTGGCACCCTTTGCCGATAAGGCTTGGGAGAACCAACCTATATCTATTTTCTTTCTATATATATTATAAGGGATTCCTATATTCAACATGCCTTTAAGGAAGTAAATAGTAATAACAAGCCAAAAGAAAATATATATGACTAGATCGTTAGGGCCACGTTGTCTAAAGTACTAGACATGACCACACTTTAATTTGCATAATCTAAAAAGTCTCAAGATAAGGAAAAGTATCTAATAAGGGTCGGGACAGGCCCCACCTTGACTAACTGTAAAAACACAAAAATATAAGCTCTAGACCCGCAAAGCTTCGAAGCAGTCTAGAGCTTGGTAAAAGCAGTTGGATATCCTGTACTCCTACTCAGGAGATCTACAAGCACTTGTACCTGCAGCATAAAATGCAGGTCCCTCGTAAGGGATGTTAGTATGAGATAACGTACCGAATATGTAAGGCTGGAAATACTATATATAAAGTAACAACACAAATAAAACTATGCACTGGTGTAGGACAAGAGACCACCTTTAGTTATACTGTGGGATCATATACTTTATGTTCTTTTTATTACTTTACCTTTACTGTATAATCTGTGGATAACATGTAATACAAATGACCAGCTAATCAGTGATAAATCTATATCAGGATTAGCCCTGGCTAGGCTTTTCCTTCAACCCCTTCGGCTAACCCCCATGATAGGATTGACCCTGGCTAGGTGATTCTTCCATCCCTCGGGTTACCACAAAATCTATGGAACTTGGTATCCATGCATGTATGTAGATTTGAAGGTGACTATGTATGGGAGCATATAAATATGTGAAAGAGTGGAGACATGGTTAATAGTTGTGTCAGAATTGGTAAGTGCCTGTATGTGCCAAGGAAGAATCTAGATTTTATGCAGAGTAATACGAAATTGAGTAGTCTTACATACCTCATTATACGACCTCGCTATTAACTCGAGATAACCTTTTCTTTCTCCAAATATTTATCTAAAACATAGAAGGTAGTAAAATTAGCATTAGCAGCCAATAGATACATCTTGGCAGCCCAATCTTATAAAAAAATAACATACGAGCAGAAAATGGACAATTATAAACCGAAGCGTATTCTTTCAATATTTTCGCCCCTAGTAGTATTTTCTAATACACATTCTCATATGCATATCATGTACAGCCTGTTTTAGTGCCATAACAGTCTTATAACAGCCCACATTGCACAATACATAACAATTATACATAACATACAAATGGGCAGCATAACGTACACCCCTTCGCTATATTTTGACATCGACGATTCCAAACCTATTCCAACTTTAACCAAATAGTCCCTACCATATATACACACACAACCATCCTTAAAACAGTTGAAAAATAGTCCTCAAAATAGGTGGAGGATGTGAGACCATAGTCCTCAATCAAACAGCCCTCAAGTTCCTATTACGAGCACAATTATGATATCACACAAGAACTCACTTTTGCGGACTGTAAAAATGGTGCAGCAGCCTTTATACATCATTATAGAACCAACAAACACTAAGACAGTAAACTACCTTCATAATCAATCTAACCAAAAAGATAAAAGCTTCCAAATAAACAAGAAAATTGTATAATAACTTTTGAAACACATGTTGTCCAACAATTTTAGCAAATAGTATAATCAACTTATCCTCTTGTTTTACATGATAAAATCATACTAAACACATAAGTAAACTTAGTTACCTTATCCTTCAAGATCCAGGTTTCCTTCAAGAACCCTAGAGTGTTGTATTGGCTGCCTTGTGAAGTGAAGGAAAGAGAGAGAAAAAAGTCTTTAGGAAAGCTGAAAATTGTTTCCAAGAGAAATGATTTAAGGGGCTATTTTTTAGCCCTTTTAAAGAATTACTTTGGCCAAATTTCTGTTGTGGTTTTGGCCACATATTAGAACATATTAATAAGCTAGTGATGCAGCAGCTTGGCCCTCACACTTGGGCCTAAATGGGTCTCAAAGTTGATGGGCCTTGGCTGCCCATTTTCCTAACTCCTCTTCATTTAGTTTAGGCCCAAGTAGTCAAGTGGGTTGTGATGTACTTGGGCCCTTTTATTCTTCATCTTGGGCTGTAAGTGTAGTCCATTTATGATGCTAAGACATGGGCTAAAGTTACATCCTTAACTCAAACTTTATTCATAATCGAAATTGGATAAATTCAACGTCAGGCCTCGTCACCGTTTAGCTAGCAAATTTAAGCTAAGAAAGTAGGTGACTCACCTACTAGCATCCTAAATCCTATAAGCATCTCAATTCCCTCTCTTTGTTTAGGGCTATGATCTTCTCAATTTGACTTAAAACTTATTTACACTCGACCCTCTTCACCATTAGACACACATATTGCCCTCTAACATGAGATTCAAGCATTTTTAAAAAATTGGCACTAATTTGAAAAGCCATATCATGTTTCATTTATGTAGTACTAATATTGTAAGGTGTGAGATATTACATCCTCCCCCCTTAGGAACATTCGTCCTTGAATGTTATCACAATCGGATAGCTTAACCAAATATAAACCTTTAATTACACAAACTTTTGACAGTACACTGCGTATTCAATCACACATACCTATTAGTATCCCAATTTTGTATGCTGAACTTCCTCTTTAGCTTCAAATAAGTAAGGGCATTTTGATTTCGTCGCATCGTCAACCTCTCATGTTATTTCTTCTACTTGCTGATTTCTCTAAAGTACCTTTACTAAAGCTATTTCTTTATTCCTTAGCTTCTTAAATTGACGATCTAGAATTGCAACAGGTACCTCTTCATAGGTAAGATCTCCTATAACCTACACATCCTCACTAGGAGTGAAAATCTCATAACCCTTTTCATTGGAGACACCTTTAAAAATACCCAATCCCCTACTGAGAATTCAAATCCTGTTCTTCTAACATCCGCATATGATTTGTGATGACTTTGGGCTATTTCTAGTCGCTGTTGTATTACCATAACTTTTTCCATAGCTTGTTATATTAGATCTGGCCCAAGCAAGGTGGTTTCACCCACTTTAAACCATTCGATTAGTGACCTACATTTCCTTCCATACAAAGCTTTATAAGGTGGCATCTTAATACTTGAGTGGTAGCTATTATTATAGGAAAATTTAATAAGTGGGAAATTGTCTACCCAACTACCTTTAAAGTCTAATGCAAAAGCTAGCAATATATCTTCAAGTGTTTGAATGGTTCGTTCTAATTGACCATCTGTTTGAGGGTGGAAAGTTGTACTCAAATTCACTTGTGTCCCTTAACTCCTTTGGAAGGACTTCTAAAGCTTTGCAGTGAATTGAGCTCCTTAGTCAGATATAATGGAGATTGGGATTCCATGTAGCCTGTCTATCTCTTTAAGGTATAGATTGGCATACTCTTTAGCTGTATAATCACTCCTGACTGGCAAGAAGTGTGCTGACTTTGTGAGTCTGTCAATTATTACCCATATGGAGTCAGACTTCTGAAATGAGCTAGGCAAAAAAGTAACAAAATCCATATTAATCATATCCCACTTCTATGTTAGAAGCTTTATACATTGCATATAACCTCTTGGCTTTTGGTGTTGCACTTTCACTTGTTCGCAATTTGGACATTGATCCACAAATTCTGCAGGGTCCCTTTTTATGCCTCCCCACCAAAACATTCCCTTCAAGTCATGATACATTTTAGTTAATCCTGGATGGATGGAATATCTGGAATGATGGGCTTCTTCCATTATTCTTTTTCTTAATCTATTAATATCAGGCATACATAATCTATTTTGGCAATAAAGTACTCTATTTTGTGTAAGTTCAAAGCCCTTCATCATACCCAGACTCACCTTTTCCTTAAGTTGTCGTAGAACAGGATCCTCGAACTGTTTTTCTGTGATCTCCATTACCAATGAAGACGCTGTTGCATTATGTACAACAACCCCTTCATTTGGGGTTTCAAGAAGGCGAACTCCCAAACTAGCTAGTTGTTGTAGATCCTTAGCCACTCCTTGACTTGTCATGGCCTGCTCACTAGTATTCATGATTGTCTTATGACTCAGAGCATCGGCTACGACATTTGCCTTCTCCAAGTGGTAAAGTATATCAACATCATAATCTTTTATTAGCTCTAGCCATCTCCGTTGTCTTAAGTTTAGGTCTTTCTGCTCAAAGATGTATTGTAAGCTCTTATGATCAGTATATATGTTAATGTGAACCCCATACAAATAGTGGCGCGATATTTTCAAAGCAAATACAATCGCTGCTAGCTCAAGATCATCTGTTGGATTATTTTTCTCATGTGGCCATAGCTATGTAGATGCATAAGCAATTACCCTACCATGCTATGTCAATACACCCCCTAAACCAACCCCTGAAGTATCGCAATACACTTCATACCCCTCGGTGCCTTCTAAAAGTACTAGCACTAGTGCAGAAGTTAGCCTCTTTTTCAGCTCCCGGAAGCTCCTTTCACATGCATAATTCCATTGGAACTTGGTTCCCTTATGTGTCAACTTAGTTAAAGGTGTAGAAATAGAAGAAAACCCGTCAAGAAACCTCTTGTAATAACTTGCCAAACCTAGGAAGCTCCAAACTTCCGTGGGTGTTGTTGGTCTTGGTCAATCTTTCATAGCCTCTATCTTTTGTGAATCAACCCTTATTCCCTCATCAGACATAATATGACCTAAGAATGCCATAGAGTTTAGCTAAAATTCACATTTAGAAAATTTGGCATACAACTGTCTATCACGAAGAACCTGTAACACTTGTCATAAGTGATTTGCGTGGTCCTCTTTCGATCTTGAATATACCAAAATGTCATCTATAAGTACTATCATGAACACATCCAAGAATGGATTGAACACCCTATTCATCAGATCCATAAAAACTGCTGGTGCATTTGTTAGCCTAAATGACATAACAAGAAATTCAAAGTGACCATAGCGAACGAACCTCTAGGAAAGCGAGTACACTACCCTTATCAGAAAGTTGTAACTTGACTAGGCTATTAGCTAGACGCTGAACATCCCATTATGAAAGCAGTCTTAGGTATATCTTTCTTATTCACCCTCACTTGGTGATACCCTGATCTAAAATCAATTTTTGAAAAGCATTTGACACCCTGTAACTGATCAAATAAATCATCAATCCTGGGGATCTGCCTCATTTGGAAAGTGGAAGTACACTCTCTTAGTTCGACAGTCCATGGTGGCATAGCAAGAAGCTAACCAATCCATACCCATTATAACATCAAATTCCATTATATCTAGCATAATATGGTCAGCCAATGTGTCACGATCACAAACAGTTACTACGCAGTCATAATAAACCCTTCTAGCCATAATAAATTCATCAGCTAGTGTAGATACTTCTAATGGTTTGTTCAATAATTTGGGTGCTCTCTTAAGGTTCCCAGCAACTAGTGGGGTAATGTATGATAGTGTAGAACCAGGGTCAGTTAATTCGTATACATTATGTGAAAAAATAGATAATGTACTTGTGACCACATCGGGTAAAGCTTCCAAATTTTGCCGACTGCCCAGAGCATAAGTGTGATTCTAGACTCCGCTAGAGCTAGTTGCCCCTCCTACACCTCTACCATGACCTATAGGTGCTTGTTGACTCCAATCTATTGGAGGAACTGACGATGATGATGAAATAGCTAATCTAGTAGGTAGTGTTATATCATCCATATGTCTCCTCGGACAATCTCTCATCATATGCCCTGACGCACCACACCAATAGCAAGCGTCTATCCCAATATGACATAAACTTGAATAACTTATTCCACACTATTTACAAGGCTACGTAGGGGTCATTTGCTGGCCTGCTAAATATCCCATTGTCTGGGTGCCTTGCCCTTCACTTCTTAGACCAAACTGATTACTTCTAGACCCTTGAAGTTGTGGTGGAGTACTGACTACAGGGTAGGAGGATGATGGCCTAGGTGGTCTATTAGAAAATCGAGGCCTAGGCTCACCTTGGGATAGTGTAAACTGCCCTGTAGTCCTGGCCCTCTTGGATTGTACCCTTTTTAACTCTTGTGTTCTTCTCCTTTGCCTCTGATCCTCCAATTTCTATGCAAAAGCTTGAATTCTTGCTATATCCATGTCTTTGTTCAAGGAAGCAATGGTACAGTCTCTGATGCTAACTCGATAGCGTCTACCCCACTTACATGCATAACATCTAAAGTATATTGAATCTGATCAATAAAGTCTTAGGGATCTTCATTAGTATCTGACCCAGTGAATGATGGAGGGTCCAAATTAAGGAAATCACGTATCCTCATGCCAGCTACCCTATTCGCACCACTTGCACCTATAACTGGACCTTCTTGTCTTTGATCTTGACTAGCAACTTTATGAATCAATAGTTGGACTGCATTTCTCAGATTCTGCACGATAGCATCGATAGGTGGTTCTAGGAGAATTTCACTACTTTCGGGTTCATCAGGAGCTGAAGATGTCTATGACGGGGACTTATCTTGAGCCTCATTTTGTTGTCTCACCTGACTGGCCATACCAACTACCACTTCTACTTCCTTCTCTTTACCTTTGTTCTTCCTGGTATTTGGCATACTTGTTGTAATTAACAATTTAAGAGTTAGACATAATTCACCTATTACACTTGGCTCTATGACACGATCTAAAGAATGAAAAGAAAGTAACAACTCCTAAATGCCACGTAGCCTCCTGCTTATAAATATGGTGCACGACACATCGATAAGCAAGACTCTACATAGACAAGGCTTTGTAGACTCCCTAGGATGACCTGTTTTGATACCACTTCTGTCACGTCCAAAGTCCCATTAAGGCAGACTAGCACCCATGGCAGATAAGGCTTGGCAGAACCAACCTATATCTATACGTTTTCTATACATATTATAAGGGATTCCTACATTCAACATGCCTTTAAGGAAGTAAACAGTAATAACAAGTCAAAAGGAAATGTATATGACTAGGCTATTGGGGCTATATTGTCTAAAGTACGAGACATAACCACAAATTAATTTACATAGTCTACAAATCCTCTAGATAAGGAAAAGTATCTGATAAGGGTCGGGATAGGCCCCGCCTTGACTAACTGTACAACACAAAAATATAAGCTCTAGACCCATAAAGCTCCGAAGCAACCTGGAGCTTGGTAACAGCAGCTGGATATCCTGTACTCCTACTGGGGAGATCTACTAGCACTTATACCTGCAGTATGAAATGTAGGTCCCCCGTAAGGGACGTCAGTATGAGATGATGTACCAAATATGTAAGGCTGGAAATATTATATATGAAGTAACAACTCAAATGAAACTATGCACTAGTGTAGGATAAGAGACCACCTTTAATTATACTGTGGGATCATGTACTTTATGTTCTTTTTATTACTTTATCCTTACTGTATAATTTGTGCACAATATGTAATACAAATAACTAGCTGATCAGTAGTAAATCTATATCGGGATCGGCCCTGGATAGGCTTTTCCTTCAACCCCTTGGGCTACCCCCAGTGATAGGATTGACCCTGGCTAGGTGATTCTTCCTCCCCTCGAGTTGCCACCCATCAATAAGCAATATACTTTACCTTTCAATTACCTTTGAGATGATTCTTTTGGTGGTCACAATATTGGAGTTATAGGGTTGTATATGTAGCATGTGGCATGTAGATAACCATACAAGATAATAGGACAATGAAAAGAGTATGTTAGACAAATAATAAAATGCGTATGAGATGAAACAACTTGTGAACTCTATTTAGCAACAAGAATCTATGCAACATGGTATCCATGTATGTATGTAGATTTGAAGGTAACTATGTATAGGAGCATATGAACATGTGAAAGAGTGGAGACACGATTAATAGTTGTGTCGGAATCGGTAAGTGCCTTTATGTGCCAAGGAAGAATCTAGATTTCATGCCAAGTAATACAAAATCGTGTAGCCTTACATACCTCATTGTACGACCTTGCTATTACCTCAAGATAACCTTTCCTTCCTCAAAATATTTTTCTAATACATAGTAGGTAATAAAACTAGCATTAGCAGCCAATAGATACATCTTGGCAGCCCAATCTTACAAAAAACAACATATGGGCAGCAAACGAATAATTATAAACCCGAGCGTATTCTTTCAACTTTTTCGCCCCTAGTCGTATTTTCTAATACACATTCTCATATACATATCATGTGCAGCCTGTTTTGGTCTTACAACAGCCTACAAAGCACAACACATAACAATTCTACACAACATACAAATAGGCGGCATAACGTTACATCCCTTCGCTACATTTTGACGTCGATGTAATACACATTCTCATATACATATAATGTGCAACCTATTTTAGTGCCATGACAGTCTAACAACATCCCATATAGCACAACACATAACAATTATACACAATATACAAATGGGCGGCATAACGTT
>DF368800.1:0-13957 GCA_000787875.1 Solanum virginianum
TTTTATGAATTATAAAAGAATTACCAAAGGATAATTATTTTATGTTCGATTCTATTCAGCACCGACGGAAATATTATTTGATGAAATCAAGCTAGTAATTACGGTGATAAAGATTGGGATGACACAGGACTATTTAATCCCAGAGGAAATTACTACACAACTAATTATTCAAGCGGCGGAGATACCAGATTTTTATGCCAACAAACGTATTATAGGAATTAATACTATATTGTCAGAATTATCCAAAGTATATGATGACAGACATATATGGAAATATCATTCCTGAAATCACTTATTGATATATTCAACAGTTAAAGAAGAAAGGCCACACGATTTAAGTGAAATACGTAATTGGGCAATATCTCTACTCAAATCGGAGCAAGAGCCCATGACGAAAGCTATCAGAAAAGGAATTATTTCAGAGTCAAGCATGGAGCAATATTGCAAATTAGTTGGGAAAAATATACAGAGCACGCGTATAGCAGATGTAGCGAAATAAGCAACTATATACCAGCTGTTAATTTGGAATAAGTTAGTGATGAGCATAACGCAGTACAAGATATCATCCATATTACTACATGATGAATTCTTGAAGAAATCAAGTCTTGGAAAGATTAAATTATACAGGGACAAAGAGACAAAGACAAATCATAAGGAGACAAAGACAAAGAGATAAAGACAAATCATAAGGAGACAAAAACAAAGAGATAAGGACAACTCACAAAAAGACGAAAAGCATGGCAATCTGTCTACAAATGCCACGGACTGAATAATGTAAAATACGTGTAGAAATTATCAGTGATACACGTATATAAGAAAAATACACGTATGTAGATACGTTTGTAAGAAAAATACACGTATGTAGATATATTTCAATTTGTAGCCCTTAGTTTAGGAATAAAAATAGATACTTAGAAAAAATAGGAGAGCATCCTGTATCAATCCCTGAAAAACCCATACTCTTGTACAAAAAATCCATCAATAAAATTATTTTGATTTCCAAGCTATGGAACAACAATTAGAAAGCATAAATCTACATGAAGAGGTATATCTTTTTATAATTATGCTTAGCTAAATTATTTAATTCCTGTTTGACATATATTATGTGATATATTTATGATTATTGTTATTAAGTAAGATTATCCATATCTTATACAATGTTTGCTAGCATAGGAAATAGAGGATAAAACTTCTAGAACTAAGCCTTCCAAAATAGGAAAACCAAAAATGGCAGATGGCCATAATAGGGTAAGTACCGAATTGTTGAGGCACGGTTTAGGAAGATAATAATCTTGGAAAAGTAGGATGCTAGTAGTGACTGAGTATAAGAAAATGAATACCTAGGTTAATAATAAATTATCATAAGTAGATCACATAAAATATGGATAGCAGGAATGTTTAAATAATTTTTAAAAATCGTATAAAATAAATGTAGACACTAATTCACAACAACTACTACCAACACTACTGACTGCTTCCACCCCCCTATTACTAAAGACTTTATATAAAGACCCCTTGTATTCAGCCCCCATCTTAAGCCTCAATGGTGCTAAGCCTAATCCCATGGAATACTTGAAATAATCATAAGTTTAATCATAACATGCATAATTTCTAAGAGACATGAATCATTACATGAGTAGCTCATTACATGTTTGACCTCTTCTATGAGCTTAACTTGAAACTTGAATACGAGGGTACAATAATAATCCTCGTTGATCTCTCAACTTGACATGAATAGCTCACAAGAGGATAAAATCTTGAAATAGGGGTCAACTTGTCATCATACATGATCCCTTGCTTTGACATGAATGACTCACAAGAGGTTAAAATCTTGAAATAGGGCTCAACTTTATACTTGTAAAATCATAGATACTTTTTATGAATTCAATACATGCTTGAAAGCCCTTAATCAACATGAAATCGCTTGACTTGTAAATTATGTAATAGTTCTTCAACAAGTTGAGAATTCTTGTCATGTAATTTTATCAAATACATGGTGGATTCATGATACTTGTTCAAAATAATGTAACTAAAGAGTAAAATAAGAAGAGTAAACTTAATTCAAATCAACCCACCAATATTGTAGTAAAACCCTCATTTAGGGTATTTTGAAATGCATCTCAAAATTCACAATAGTTCATGGTTTTCATAGTTCACGTTATGCATAACTTCAATAGATATAAATGAACTCATAGTGTGAGATTATATATTCATGCATAATCAATCAATACTTGATAAACCCCAACATAATTTACATTCATAATTCATAATAAGAGATGCCCATGACTAATACAACTTGAAATTATACATTTTTTACAAAAAGAGAAGGTTGGGATCCATGGGTGAAAGTACCCATGGATAAAGACCCACATACCTCAAACTTGAATTCTCTTGAAATTGAGTTTGGGGAAACTTGAAACTTGAGATGAGTTCTTAAGTTTCAAAATTGAGCTTGAAATCCTTGAGTTTGAATGAGAGAATTGATAAAGTCTTGGAGAGGTTTTAGGGAGGATTTTGTGAGTTTTAGAGTTGAAAAATGACTAAGTATGACAGATTTCACACTTAAATGGACACTGGGTTATGACCCCAATACCCTCGAACTAAGTTGGAAAAATAGGGCACGAAATGCACTGGTCCGCGCCCCAGTCGCGTTGGCACCAACTATACTAGTGCGCGGTCTAGGCGCGTCGCGGCCTGGGTGCACACAGCCACTGAAATTCGTAAAATTAGCAAAAATTATTTTTTGCTACGGGTGTTCTAAAATCTGAGTTATACCCATTTTCCACACAATTTTACCCCCTGATCAAGAATATGAAGTCGAATTTCTGAAATCACACATAACTTTTTTGATATATGAAAATTATTATTATGGGACATTTCAAAGCACATGAGCAGTGTTTCACTAGGTGTCTTTTCTAGTACTCACCGTCATCCTCCCATAGTGCAGGTCTAGGTACGGGCCGTGGTAGCTGAGTTGGGGAACTTTGGGTATGCTTAGTTGACTTTTGGTGAGCACTGACCGATCTGGCTTCTTTGCAGTCTCCTTCCTGTTGATGGTCATCTTTTGCATCCAGACATCGGCCTTATATAGTAGAGTTTGGTATTTGTAGGTGCACTCCTGATTTTGTATATTATTATGATTATTGATAATGTATACGATATGTCCTTGTGTCTATTGTAGCTTTGTATAATTGACTCCCAAGTTTTGGGTAGGTTTCAGTGTATATATTATTGTTGTATCGATTTTGTTCGCACTAGAGAGCTAGGAAATGTATTCTTGGGTTGGGAATTGGCTTGCCTATCGGTGGGACCAGCGGGCGCCATCATGACCGGAATCAGGTCGTGACATCAGCATAGGAAATAAAATTATAGCTATGAAGCGTAATTAGGTAAATTATAGTTAAGAAGTCTTATTCAATTTCATGTCTTTACTATTTATGAAATTTACTCAAAGCATTAAAGCCGTTATTTAGGTGGCTTCATTTAAGTAATATTTATCTTCGTTTTTCTTTATGAATACCCAATGTTTGATAGCTTTTGATGAACAAGTGTACTTCTGTTTTCTCTTCTGCATTCAGACATGTGATAGAAACTTTAGTAATTTTTAGTATGTGTTCCAGTCATATATAATTGAGTGCATACATATATGAAAAAATTAAAAGAGTGTTAAATTAATTGTCATATTGAAAAATTGATGGTTGAAATTTGTTCTTTATGATTCATGGAACTTATATTTCAAATTTGAGCTTGTTTGAAGTATATTTTAATTTTAAATTTAAATAAAAATTATTATTTTTTGGCAAAACTTTCTAAATTAAAGACTGACATGTGTGAAATTTCAGTTCATTTTTCCATGTAGTTCAATCATGTATGGCTGACTTAAGTACATATTTTTTGAAAAAATAAAAACTTAAATGAGTTTTGTTAGACATTGTATCTTTTAATAAGTTTTGATGATTATTTATTATTCTTTATGATATATGAAACTTATGTTTTAAAATTGAGCTTGTTTAGAAAATATTTGACTGTTAAATTGTGTATTGAAATGTTGAAATTTGAAGAATAAATTGTCTTTTTTTTGTTTAGACATACATGTCTAAAATTTCGGATAACTTTAGTCATATAGGTGCAAACAGACGTGAAAAGATTTAGATATATATGATTGAAATTGAAATTTAAAGAATAAATTGTCTTTTTTTTGTTTAGACATACATGTCTGAAATTCCGGGTCACTTTAGTCGTAAAGGTGCAAACAGACATGAAAAGATTCAGACATACATGATTAATTTTTTTTTTAATGTACCTCATCCAAAAATATCTAAACTTTTGCCACACAAAAACATTTGATGTTTAGCCTTCATAATTTCAAACACAAATATCTGAAATTATCAAGCTTCAATTATGATTTTTTGACCTTTTATCCAAAAAAAGAAAACACACGAAACAAAAAAAACTATGAAAGGCACATTAACAGATGGCGAGATCAGAAGGGGATACTTGTGACAATTTTAATTATAGGAGAATGCAATTCAAATTAATGTCAAAAGACTTTGGTGAGGTGTTAGATGATATTAACTAAAAGAGATATTTCTTTTTCTATTTTTGATAGGATATATACATAATACTTAAAATGACTTTACCAATCACTTCCCTAAAAAACTAAAATGAATTGAATGCTCGAGTAGATATCTAATATTATACTCTCTACGTTTCATTTTAACTTAATTTATGAGATAATACACATATTAAAAAAAATATTTAAAGATAAAATTTAAATCTTATTTTCCATTATTGCTCTTTGTAATGTCATAAATATGTCATGTAATTTATCTCCTTAGAAAAATCACATATAAGAAAATTAATTTATAAAAAAAAGATTAAGTTTCACATCTAAAAATAATATTTTTGAAAACATTACATAAAAATAATTAAATATACAAGAGATTTAATTAAAATATATAATTTATATTGTATTTACTTAAAAATTTTATATAATAAAATAATATTAAAATTTTCTATAAACTGAATTGGTGTGTGGAAGTGTTACACCAAATTTGGTTAACACTTTCACACACTAAAATGGTGTAGACTTAGATGTTGGGGAGGAAGTTCTAAAACATCAGATTTTACATCAAAATAGAATTTGATGTTAAGTTAGAAATAATTTAACGATATTTAATTGGTTGAAAAATATTTGTTGAGCACTTGACACATTTTCATTGCCTTTCATTTGATGAGGCATGTTATATATGTCATTTTGATATATGATATAATTCTATTCTCTTTTTTTTTTTAACTACTTTTTGACCTATCATATTAATGTAACATAACAATATTTGTTGACTAGAGTATATCATTTGTAGAGATAGCATCTTTTCATTAGCTTTTGATTTGAATAGACATGTAATGCCATTTTAACATATGTCCAAATTATATTAATTTTCTTTTTAAAAAAAATTAATTTACTACATCTTTTGACACGTGGCACCAAATTTGACATTTCAATAAGATGTCATCTTACACTTAACAAAGTGGACATCATGTTTATAGCTAAATTAAGTAGGCTAGTGAGTACATTTGAATTTTTTTTATTAATTATATCATATTTTATTGAAATAATATACCTTGAATTTAATATAATCTAAAATATTTTAAAGATCTACACTTGATAAAATATAAGTGATTGCACTTGCATAACTTATGCTTGATAAAATCCGCATTGAGTCTTGTACTCGAACTTAAAATACTTCCTAACGAATGTGACTCCATACCCAACGACTGCAAATATTTTTAATAGGTATATTTCAAATATGTGCATTTTTATTTTGCATTTTATCACACAATTACACTTTTTTTACCCACCAAAAAACAAGGGTAACTCAATACAATCAGTTGCTTAAAGTCAAAATGTCACGACCCAACCTATGGGCCGTGACTAGTACCCGATTGGGGTACTCGGACGCAACTTGCTAAGCCAGAATCTAATTATAATAACTAACTCATTTACAAAAATTCTGGCAGAATTTTCTCTGTTTTACTGACTACCCACCTGCATACAGAAACTCCCAGCATACAGTACAAGCATATACATAAACATGTGGGCCGACAAGGACACCACTACAGTTATTCCGCCCAACGTACATAACATACATACATAATATACAAACTGACAAATCCCATACTCACAGGAGTCCACGGTTAAACCGCCCAACGTACATAACATACATACATAATATACAAACTGACAAGTCCCATACTCATAGGAGTCCACATACCTCCATACAAACAGACTGAGTCACAAGACTAGACAGGGGCCCGTCGTACCCTCAAATGAACACAGTACAAAATAAAGAAGTAGCATATATACCAAATAGTTGCTCCGAAGAAAAGGAGCTCTTCAAAAAAAGTAGACAGGGATCCTAAGCTGGTGGCCTGCTACTCTGTGCGTCTGTACCTGCGGGCATGAAACGCAGCCCCCGAAGAAAGGGGGTCAGTACGAAATACGTACCGAATTTGTAAACCAGAAAGTACAAGCATAAATAGGAGTGGTAGACAAACAGAGGTATAGAAGTCAAACTCATATGCAAACATCAGAAAATATTTCCTTTTGGTTTTCAAGGCGTCCCTGAACTCACAAATCCTATAGTAAATGTGGCATGAAGCCACCAAACCAAAGGCCCAATCTCACCGTATCACCAAACTAAGCGGAGCCGACCCTTGGGCCGAGCCAACCCCGCCGTACCCAGCAAACTTCGAAATATATATATATATAGTATATTACGTACGACAATAACCGGCCCAGGAACTGGTAAACGAGGTTATAACAGGCACGAATAGAGTTGTGAGAAGTCATATGCACAAAATCCATTATTATAAGTCCAAATGTCAGAAAAATATTTATGATCGAAAATAAAATATTACTTGTTCTAAATTCTTTTAGAAATATCAAGATTTTAGAGAAGAGGTGTCGTGGGGTCCACAACCGATGGAAACCCGAACTAGCCTGAACTTAGGAGGGACATACTTGGTCTAAATTATACAAACTACCATGAAATGCCATAATGCTTTACATACCTCTCTTACTTCGCCAAACTAACCCCAATGTCAAGCCAATCCAACTTACCAACAACATCCTCAGATGGAACTTCTGCTTTATTCAATATGGTCACAATTTTTTTTCACTTCCTCCACAGTTCCATTCTGCACATGTAACATGTATTTCAACTTAAACAACAGAGCAAGATTCATAAATAAATATGCAAGGAAGATGTCATATCCTCCATCACTAAGTAAAAACTTGAATTAACTGATCACAGACTCTTGAATTAGCACACCAGTACTCTAGGAAAAAAAGCCATGGGCTTCACGTATAGAATCAAAGAACTCTAATCATCTCGTACATACTCATCTGAGCATGCATTGATTATAATGATATATAATAATTAGGATACCCATTTCGAATTTCATAAATTCTATCCACAGTAACTCACACGTACACTGCATCAAATTATCTATTAACAGTTTTATGTGATTATATAGACATGGAACAGAAACACCAACTTTAAGTGTTGTATCAAGTCACTCAAAATCTAATACCAATTAAAGCATATTTGAAATAGTGTTATATACATATATATCATATTCAAGCACTCCTTTATTCCCCAAGAACCATATTACATCAACCAAACGTCAAACATATACTCCCAACGCTAAAACATAACATTTAACTACATACATGGACTCCAATTCGTCTAACGTCTCAAATATACATACAAACAATTTTCAATACTTCTTTCACCCCACAAGGACCATTTTTACACTATCTAAACACTAGCACACAATTTAAGAAAAAAATAGCTTCATAGCACATAAGCCCCAATTTCGAAACCCTTTCGAAAAGCTCACAATTAACTTAAACAAGCAATCCCTCATGGTTTTCTTGCAACTTAACATACACCAATACCCATACAACCTTCAAATTTATCCCAAACAAGATAAAAATCACATACCTTAAAAACCCCTTTAAGAACTTCAAATCGCCAAATTCGAATTACAAAGTGTTTTCTTGACAAACCAACACTTCCACGCTACTAGGGGGACCCAGTACACTAGGCTTATAACGTCAAAATAGTTGAAAGATCAAAAAACATGAATTTTTGGTGCTCACTATGGCCAAACCCAAGGGCTCATTTACTGGGAGGTTATGTTTGTTCTTGTGAAATTTCTCTAAGTGTAAGAAATGAAAGAGATAAGGGAGGTTACATCCCTATATAAAATCCAATCTTGGCCCCACCCTAACATTTGCTCCAATTTGGGTTAGACACAAACTAAAAATTTGCTCAAATTTGGGTTAGACACAAACTAAGTGGGGCAACCTTGAATTTTCTTCAAGACTCCAAGTTACAGAAATTACACTTTGGTTTCTAAACTTTTTTTAATTGAGCCAATTAAGGACATACGATTATTCAATTAAGAACATAAGGATCCCAACTCCCCAAGTTTTAAAAATTCTACTAGAGTTCCCCAAACTTCCCTATAATATCACTTTAGTCTCAAATTTTGTAATGGTTCCAATGCAGCAAAAATACGGGTTCTAACATTCTCTCCCCCTTAAAACATTCATCCTCGAATGTGAAACTAACCTTACAAGTCATGTAAATTATTTAGGGGGAGTTTTCCTTTTAAGAACCACAACAAAATATTCACTGTTCAAACTTCACTCACCAAGCTATAAGGTTGCAACAAAATAGTGAATTACCTGTAGATACTAAAAATAGGTGAGAATATTTTTGTTTCATCTGATCTTCGGCTCCATAGGTTATCTCTTCTCTGTTATTGTTCCTTCCCAGCACCTTAATTGGAGCCACCTCTTTATTTTGCAACCCTTCTATCTAACGATCCCGTCTGCGTTAGTATAGTATAAGCTGATATTTCAAGCTTGGTACTTTACTAGTGTGAGTGCAGCTTTTATGAGAAACTATTATGGAGCTTGCAAGAATTAGCTCTGAGTTTGTATACAGTAAGAAAACATCTGGTCTTGTCACAGTTAGGTGGAGAAGCTCACCTATGAGTTTATGATAACAACTTTGATCAGCCTAAGCTTCTGTTTGTTCATTCCCTTCTAACAAATGTTCATTATCCCCTCCTGATGTCAATTTTATATTAGTATCTATAGGAGTCCTGGCTGGTTAGTAGACAAGATATACTTGAAGTAGTATTACTATAAGATATAATTCATAAGTTGTTGTACAGGGTGATCTTTTATCACGTTCAACCTACTAAACTTTTTGTTTGCAAAATACAGCTTCTTGTTCGAGATTACAAAAATAAAATGATGATGCCAACATAAAGGCTAACTAAAGCATTTATACAGAAAACCCAAACTGATAAAGGCCCCTCTCCCATTTCTTCTTTGAAATGCTTCCCCGGCTTTGCTGGAAAAGTTCTCTGGCAGACATTACCAGATGATTCCATGCCTAAGTCTGGGTTTGCCAGCAAATGCTCCAGGAAATTTCCAATAACCCCGCTAGGTTGGAATGACACCAAAGAAGCAGGTATAAGACAAATTTAAAACTGTCAAATTTCTGAGGACAGTAATATTTCGGGGACGTGGCCAGACAAAGGATTATGTGACAAATCAAGAGCCTTTAGCTTCTGCAACTTCCCTAACTCTCTGGAACTGGACCTTTAAGAAAATTATATGACAAATTAAGGTACTCCAAACCATGTAATCCGAACAGACCCTTTGGAATTTCGCTACGAAGCAAATTGTCAGACAAATCAATTCCAATTGTGGTTATAAGGTTGTAGTTGAGGTTCAATGTAGTTTCATCAGCAACCAGGGAAAGTTTGATATCCAGGTTTTGAGCTGGAATTGATGGTACTAAGGGAATGGTTTCCCTAATATCGCCGTTGTAGACGTTTGGACTAGTGTTAAAGTTACCATCTAGAATATATCCCGAGAATTTATTTCCAGAAACATCTTAAGTATGAATGACCTGAAATGTAAACAACCAACTTGGTAGAGATCCACTGAACTTGTTCCAAGCAAGGGAGAGGAATTTGAGGTTTTAACCATTTAATTATTGCATCGTTTAGAGATCCTGAGAGATTGTTATAGCTCAAGTCAACAACTTCCAAGGACTTGTAGCCTGCCAATGTCAGTGGAATCTTTACCAGAAATATTGTTGTTTCCTATATCAAATATCTTTAAACTATCCAATGCATCAAGCACAGGTTGAATTTCCCCAGAAAGATTATTATTGTTTAGTAGCAGTGCCAACAGTTGGAAACGACCATCGATGTTCAAAGGAATCGAACCAGTGAGGAAGTTATGTGGGAGATCAATCACCTATAGATAGGCCAATAGTTGGAAACAACCAACGATGTTCCAAGGAATCGAACCAGTGAGGAAGTTATGTAAGAGATCAATCACCTATAGATAGGTCAAATTACCAATCCTTTCTGGTATTTCGCCCACAAGAAAGTTGTAAGACAGAAACAAAGCTTGCAAACTCTTCAATTCTGTTATTGTTACAGGATATTACTAGAGAATTGATTGTGAGACATGTCAGGAAGTAGAAGTCCAGGTTTCTCTGATACCTCAGCAATCCTACTTGGAATCTTCCCTGATAACACATTATAACTCAAATCCAACACACATAACCTCTCTAGAAAAACCAGTCTGGGCGAGATACCATATCGTAATTCATTATGTGACAAGTTGAACTGTGTCAACACAGGTTTGCTAGATAGAAGCTCTCTCCTATTGCATCGTAATTCATTATGTGACAAGTTGAACTGTGTCAACACAGGTTTGCTAGTGATGATGACTGAACATCCCTCAGATGCAAGCTCAGATATTGGTGGTAAGGACCAAGTTAAAGATACAGGTTCAACTGGTTCAGATAGTAGTGGTTCATCCAGTCCACAAGAGATATATTTAGAAATTAATCTCTCTAGATAGAGTATGACCAAGAACAGCAATCTGGGGATACTACAATACAACAAGTTGCCTCGATTGATAAACCTTCTGCGCCACAAAAGCATCATATAACCACCAGACACAAGGCAACAAAGATTCACCTTTCGCTAGTTTCTAATACCAAAAAAGAGATTTTTTGTTGTTGAGAGAACCAAGATCTACCAATGAAGTTGTAAAGGCACCACATTGGCTTGCAGCTATGCAGGAGGGAATCAATGCTTTACATGGCAACACCACATGGACATTAGTACCTAACTCTGCTGGTGTAAATCTAGTTGGTTCAAAAGGTGTATATAAGATCAAGTTGGAAGCCAATGGAACAGTAGATAGATATAAAGCAAGACTTGTTGCTAGGGGTCCTTCGGTGGTATTTAGTTTTTTTTTCTTAAAAAAAAATTCCCCATAAAGAATTACCGAACCTGAACCTCCACAGTAGGCATAGCATAAAAAAAAATCTAATTATGCTCCTCTTCAACCACTGTTACTCTTTCTTCCTATTGTCTAACAAAAGTAAGTACATTACCATATTCTCTTTTAGACCAGTCACTCAGAGTAGCAGATAATCCTTTTCATCTTATGATGAAGTCTCATGATCAGAATGAGGTGGTGAATGGTTTCTCACCCTTGTATTAGTGTCATCAGCATGGGCCACTTCTTCAGCATGTTCTACTGGTTAATCCTACATATCAAGATCAATGTAAGCATTATGAGTCAATAAAGATTTGGTACCAGCCTGCATTTCTTTGTTTTGGTGGATAGCAGCCTCCTTTTGTTGTTGAGTATTAGTTGATTTTTTGCCTTGCTTTTTCCTCTGAGTTTGCCATTGAAATTGTCTCTATTTAGTACCATCATCTTGCTCTTGATGCTTACTGAGATGAGCCTTCTCAGCATCCTTCCCATCTTGTTTGCTTGTGTTAACTCTCACACTACCAGGATTACCATGAGCCATAGATTTACTCTCAAGCTCTAATTCTTTCCTTTTTTTCTACTCCTCAAATCTCTTTTTAATAGTACAGATCTCAACTATATGTCCTTGGTGTTTGCAATACTGACTCATTGAGGTGTTTGTACCTCATTCGCCTCTCCAAGGAGGTGGTAGGCCTTGGATATTCACTAATAATGGTCTATCCTTACACATGTATTATGTTCTATATAAGCATGATTTTACTTCAAGCATCGTTCATATATGCCATATTGCTATATGCTTATTCATTGTGTATGTTATGCATTTTGTTTATGGTGCTTATCACTTATTGAATTTCATCCTACATACTTAGTAGATTCAAATGCAGTAACGGATACTTTATGCCTACATGATGTCACCATTTAGGAATCAGAGTTTCACTTGATCATCCTCCTCCACATGGTTAGTACGTTTTCTCTTAAGCTAGTTGGTGAGTCCTCTATTCCGGGGACAATGTCTATGTTTTTATGCTATGCATTACAACTCTCTTTCTTTATTGTATACTCTGACTAGGAGGTTGAGTCCGATTTCTTGTGTTGTCCCCCGCTAAGTTCTATGTTTAGAGGTGTTGTTGGACAAGTTATGTATGATACTTAAGTTTTGACTTATCTATGTTATTTAAGTATTAACACTCTCTCTACTTCAGTTTCGACTTATCTATGTTACTTAAATATTAAACACTCTCTCTCCCTTAGTCCCAATTTCCTTTGTTTATGTTTTCTCTTGTTGTTTATTCTTGCTTCCTCAACCAACGATGTGAAATGATATGCTAAGAGGCTTGTTTAGGGTCCCTTTGGGTTCCCCATTCGCCGGTCACATCCAGGCCCTAAGTTCAGTTCGTGACATTTAGGTTGCTCTGAGCCAACATTAACAACATATGAAATCCTCATAGAAGCTCTCTCCTATTGCCCCTATGCACGATTAGTTTTGACCACTTGTTCTATCTATTTTGCAATTCTTGTGAAAGGTTGATCTAAAATCATGACCTCCATTATAGTATTAGCACAAGCTTATCTATTCTCATCAAGGGCACGATAAAAGATCTTTAGCAAAGCATCATCTATGATCTTATAGTCAGGGATGCTTCTCACACACTTTGTAAACCTCTCTCACATAGTGCTAATGGAATCACCCATAAGTTGCTCAAAATTGTTGATTTTATCTATTAACTTCAGCTTCTTTGACCTTGGGAAGTACCTATCCAAAAAAGCAGTTTCATATCAAACTTTGTGGGATCTCAGATAGCCATATGGAAAGAAACGAAGCCCTATAACATCCATAGACAGATTTTATGTCTGTATTATGCTCTTGCACACAAATACAACATTATGAAAATGGCTATGTGGATCCTCTGATGGTGGACTAGCAAATAACCCATGATTTTGAAGCATTTGGAGTAATCTACTAAAAACAATAAACTTTTTGTTAGCCGGTAATGATGGCAACACAATAGCCCCAGTAATATCTTGTCACGCCCCAAATCTCGTTAAGGCGGACTGTCACCCATTGCCGATAAGGCCCGAGAGAACCAACTATATTTATGCTCTTTCTATATGCAATATAATGAATTCCACCTTCAGTATGCCTTTAAAAAGGTAAATAGCACTAACAAGCCAAAAGGAAAAGCATATGACTAGGCCGTTAGGGCCACGCTATTTGAAATACAAAACATACCCACACTTTAATTTACATAGTCTACAAAGCCTTTAAATAGTGAAAAGTATCTAATAAGGGTTGGGACAGGACCCGCCTCAACCAACTGTATAATATAAAAACATAAACTCTAGATATGCAAAGCTCCGAAGAAACCTGGAGCTTGGTGACAAAAGATGGATACCTTCTGCTCCTACTGGGGAGATCTACTAGTACCTGTACCTGCAACATGAAATGCAGGTCCCCCGTAAGGGACATCAATACGAGATAATGTACTGAATATATAAGGCAGGCAACACTGTATATGAAATAACAACTCAAATGAAACTTTGTACTGATGTATGATAAGAGACCAC
>DF368800.1:21700-32248 GCA_000787875.1 Solanum virginianum
CACCTTTGATTATACTGTGGGATCATGTACTTTACATTCTTTACATCACTTTACCTTTACTGTAACATCTGTATAATCTGTGCACAGCATACTGTAAAATACCCAGCTGATCATGGGTAACTATATCGGGTTCGTCCCTTGCTAGGCTCTTCCTTAGCCCCTTCGGGCTACCCCCCGTGATAAGATCGTCCCTAGCTAGGTGACTTCCACCCCTTTGGGCTACCACCTAATAGCCATAAGCAATATTCTTTACCTTTCAATTACCTTTAAGATGATCTTTTGGTGGTGACATTATTGGAGCTTTGGAGCTGTGTAGGCAGCATATGACATATAGATAACCATACAATACCATATGATAATGAAAGGAGTATGTTACACTAACAATGGAATGCATAAGAGAGGAAACAACTTATAGACTTTATTTGGCAACAAGAATCCATATAAGTTGGTATCCACATATGTATATAACTATGAAGCTTACTTTGTATGTATGTAGCTTTGAAAGCAACTATGTATGATAGCATATGAACATATGAAAGAGTGGAGACCTAGCTAGTAGCCATGCTAGAGTTGGTATGTGCCTTTATGTACCAATAAGGAATCTATGTTTCATGCCAAGTGAAAGGAAATCAAATAGCCTTACATGCCCCTATATGTTAGCATGTGATAATACATAGTATTGAATCATATATGAGGGTGAGGCATACCACATAGTTCATAACCCCTTCATATGAGTACCTTGCATAACCTCAAATCATACACGAAGTTAAGGAGTACAACATAGTTCATAACCCCTTCATGTAGATATAAGTAAGTGAGTAGTATTGATTCATACATGAGGGTAAGATGTACACACATCTGAGAAACCCAATCTCACACAGAAACAACACCCGGACAGCAAGCGTGCAACTACAATCCCGAGTGTATTTTCCCATTGTTTTGCCTTTAATTGCATTTACTAATGTACATTAACATCTACACATTATGTACAGCCTGTCTTACTATCACACTAGCCTCATAACAGTCCACAAAACAGGGCACACGACAATTCTATGGAACAAACAAACGGACAGCATAACGTTACATCTTTTCGCTACCTTTCGACGTCGGAAAAGAAGATAGTCCCTTGTTTTCTATAAGAATACAATATCAAACACATAGACAAGCACCCTTACCTTTATTCCCACTGTGTAGGGCTTCTTCAAGAACCCTTAAAGTATCTTGCAGCTACTTAGATGACCAGTAAAACGTTGAGAGAGTCTTAGAGAGTAATTTGTTTTTTTCCAAGTGTTCAAACTAATATGACTTATGGGAGCTACTTTAACCCCTTTGTAAAGAGAAAGCTTGGCCGCCTTACTAAGGTAATCTAAGCCTTACATAATGAGCTGGTGATGTATCTGGTTTACCCATTTCACTTGGGTTAGCCGACTTACTAAGGCAATCTAAGCCTTACATAATGAGCTAGTGATGCAGCTGGTTTACCCATTTCACTTGGGCCCTATTGGGCTCCAAACAGATGGGCCTTTGATGCCCAATTGCAGATTTTTCTCTTCTTTTGTGTTGGCCCAATTTATCAAGTCTTGTAACATGTGGTTGGACCTTGGCTATTCTTCATCTTGGGCTGAAAGTTTAGCCCATTTATATTACTAAAAGATAGTCCAAAGATACACTCTTAACATGGATTCCATTTACAATTGGACTTGAGCAAATTCGACGTCGGGTCTCGTCCCCATTTAACTCGCAAGTTCGAGCTAAGCAAGTAGTTGACTCACCTGCTAGCTTCCTAAGTCCTACAAGCACCTCAATTGTTTTCCTTTTGTTAGGGTCTTAGTCCCCTTAACTCGATGCAAAACATGTATATGCACAACTTTCTCAAACTTTAGATACACACGACGTCCTTTAACACGAGATGCAAACACTTTTTAAATTAGCACTAATTGAAAGTCCTATATCATGTTTCATATGTGTATTACAAATACTTATAGTATGTGTGGGGTGTTACATTAAATTCCTATAAACTTTGTAAAGCATGTTAATTTTCATGGTAAATTCCATAGATATCTTGATGAATGTTATGATTGTTTGTTTTCCATAGCCATAGGGTTCAATCTATATTGATTCTATCAATAAGCATTGTCATTGAAACCCTGGGTTTCGGAATATTCTTCGAAAAAGGTGGGTTTAAATTCCTATCATCAACATTCTGATTCACAACATCATTAACCATGATATTGGCATTTGCTTGAGCCATTCATCTTGTAATTCGTTGGATCTATAAATCAATTGGAGCTAAGGGATTGCCTTGACTCCATGTGTTGGGCATATAATACCTAGTATACCCTATAAAGAAACAAAACAAAAACAAAAAAAAATAAAATACAAGGGAACTAAGAAATTAACATTCGAATTATATTATTATTGAATTCAATCAAAGTCTCCTCGTATTCCCCAACAATAGTACCATAATCTTTGATCACGCTTAATTTACATCTCTCTTTTGAGGACAAAGTGATTGTTGTCAACATAATAAACCTAACCAAGGTTAGGGTTGAATCCCACAGAGAATACAGAGACTTTCCAAATCCTACAAGAAGAACGGCTCAAGCATACATAATGTTTGAAGCAAAACATGCTTGAAAATAATCGTACCTGTATAACTTGTTTAACACAATAAGGTGACATGATTAGGTCATCCAAATACCTTGTACTAGAGGTAAAGGATATATCATAGGTCATAACCCCTTCTAGTAGGTAATGGGTAGTACATGAGAGTAAAGAGATAGTATAGTTCATAACCCCTACATATGAGTACATTGCATAACCTCAAGTCATACAAAAGGGTAACAAGTACAACATAGTTCATAACCCCTTCATGTAGATATAAGTAAGTGAATAATACATGAGGGTGGAAGGTAGCATAGGCCATAACCCCTATATGTTAGCATGTGATAATACATAGTATTGAATCATATATGAGGGTGAGGCATACCACATAGTTCATAACCCCTTCATATGAGTACCTTGCATAACCTCAAATCATACACGAAGTTAAGGAGTACAACATAGTTCATAACCCCTTCATATGAGTACCTTGCATAACCTCAAATCATACACGAAGTTAAGGAGTACAACATAGTTCATAACCCCTTCATGTAGATATAAGTAAGTGAGTAGTATTGATTCATACATGAGGGTAAGATGTACAACATAGTTCATAACCCCAACATGTAGAAATTATCCTTGTACTAGAGGGTAAAGCATATAACATAGTTCATAACCCCTTCTAGTAGGCTTCACGATTCACAAGAGCATAAACCTTAGCATAAGGACTCAACAACTCATCAACAATTTCCAAGGACACAACAAACATGAAAGCCCAACAATTTATTTGTAATGCCATAGGTACCTTAGCATAAGGACTCAATAAATCATCAGCAATTCCCAAGAACATTACAACATGAGAGCCCAAGAATTCACTTCCAATACCATAGGTGCTTTAATGATTTAATTGCACATATATACATTCCTTTCATTATCATATAGTCATTCAACTTATAAGACATGCATTGGACCTTCAATTCCTCACAAAACCATAACTGGACATTTTATCAAACACTTGGCGGGTGTGTAGTGCTAGTGTAAAACCATGCAATTCAAGAGTGAAATTATGCAAGAAAATTTATTATAAAACCATTAATAGATACTTAGTAACACCCTCAAGCAACATACATCAAAACTCTTCATCAAATCTCACAATGGATCTTAGATTTATAGCTCAAAACATGCTAAAACAACCACAATTGCATGAAACCCCAACATAATGTATAGTGAAATTCATAATAGATAAGACCCATGTGTAAATTAACTTTATATCATGCAATTTTAGGTAAAAGAGTGCTTGGTATGATAAGTAAAAGGAACCCATGAAAGAAACCCACATACCTTGACTTTGGAGAATCCTTGAAGAAGATTAGAGATGGAGACTTGAAGCTTGAATGAGAACCTTAGAATCCGGATGAGTTTTGGAATTTGAAATTTGGGGATGAAATATTGTCTAAGTGTTTGAGAGAGTACTTGGGAATGTCTTGAATGATATGAGGGTGAAATAAGGTGAAGTATAGGTATTTTCATGCATGGGAAGGCTTAGGCCCAGGACCCAAAGGCCTTAGACCGACTCAAGAAAACTAGCAAAAAATAACACTGTGGCGTGTCGCACCAATAACACATAGCACTCACTGGAATTCAATTTTTTGAAAATTGAAATTGCGATTCATTTACTCTAAAATTTGGTTTAGACCCATTTCTACTCAATTTGACCCCCTAAATAAGAATATGAATTCAAATTTTTGAAATAACGTGCGAATTTTGAGATATATGAAAGTTATGATTCTGGCCACTTTCAAGGCACATTTTTGGGTACTTTTTGGGGTTGTTTCACTGCATAAACAAACACAAAAAATACAAAAACCATAAATGCCGCATTAAGAACTCACAAAATCCTAAGATTTAGGTATCAAATATACTATACTTTGACAACACATCACCTACCTAGCATCTAATACATCTTGCTCTGAGTTAATCCAACCAAGCTTCTCCCATTTGAATTATTTCTCAATGCTGCTCAGCTATTTAAACATAAATCACAAGACCATTACAACTGATTTAGCTGTAAAATCTCAAGAAACAGGTGAAATTACATCAATTAAGATTAAAATAGAGAAAATTGAGATCCACATTTGCAATGCTAAACCAATCACCGCAAAATTATCCCCATATTACCCTGAGCCGATAGCTAGAATTTCGGGCCAAAATGGACCCTAAAACACCGAGAAAAGGCCCAAAATGAAGTTAAAAAATTATTGGGAAAGTATTCTTTTCAAAACGTCCTTGGCCAAAATTCTCAAAAATTCAAAAAAATCAGCGAATACCTAGCATACGACAACATCCCTCTTGAAACGTAGAACAATTTAGACATAAATTTCACTTAATTCCATTAAAAATTGACCGAGATATTGTAATGAAAGTTTCATTCATTCCCGATATATCAACGAAGACAAATAGAGATTTACCTCAAAATATGTGTCAAATCCTTAATCTGACTTCACCATAATTTTGCTTACAAAAAATTGAGTCACGTAGCCTTTTGAATCACTCAAATCGAATGAAAAATGAGCTCGAAATCGCAGTTTGAAGTTGAGATAAATATATAATATATATAAATTTCGAGAACTTATGTACATATATAAATATGCACTGTAGCTGACACGGTTTTGCCATGCGGAAGCACCCCAGATATAGGCAACAAGTCCCTCTCTCTTTCCATTCTTCCTTCAATCTCCTTTTCGTCGTTTTGGGACCATTCGGAATCCAATTTTTACAAACAAACTGTGTAACCCTATAGATTTCAATGTTACAGATCCAATAGTGTTGTTCCAATTTCCAATGGGGCTTTTTACAATAAAGTGAGGGTCCTCTTCTTTATATGTAACTTTTATCGAAAAGCCCCCGGGGGGTCGAGTCACATTCAGACATCCGCGGTATCAAATGAGGGGTCGTTACAGACCAAAATTGACATTTTAGAGCTAACCACACTATCAAATTTTCATCTAAGGCATGACTCCCAAGGGCATTAACTAGGTCAACTATTAATCTGTTTCGGTGGCCAAATTTACAATCCATAATATAATTGCACCGGACATGCTCCTAGCCTAAGTCAACCATTTCGGAGTTAATGAATCGTCAAAATTCTATTCCGAGGTTGTTTATTAGGACTTTACTCAAAAACTCATTTTATGGGTATAACTTCTCGGTTAACTCAAAAATCCACATAACTCTGGAATAACCTAACCAATAATCTCCCCAATAGTCCCGAGGTCACTATACACATGCTCAAGTCAATATAATAATAACAAAATCATAGAATTGACTCAGAGGGTCATTACATTAGTAAACCTAAGAAATGGTGTGATTGTACTTATGAATATCTATTGGTGATGATTCAATTTTTTGAGTAATGATGAAATTGATTTGATGTGATTGTTGAGTGCATGGATTGTCTGGACTCCCTCCATACTTTTAGGCACATTTGAAATGTGATTGATGTGTTGAATTGCAACTTGATTGAGTACCACTATTGATATAACACTGAAGGGAAATATTTGTGGAAAAGTGTCATAAAAAGCTGAAGAAAAATGCTTCTGGGTAGAGATGTGTAATGACCCTTTAGGTCATTTTCCTTATAATGCTTCCATTTCATCATTTAGAGATTTCTCATAGCGAATCTAGGTTATTTATGACTTGCTGCACTGATAGATCAATTGACTAGTCATTCATTTGAATTTTATCCAGTTTTTCATGTTTAAAAGCCTATATAACTTGAGAAGCTGACTTCAGAAAACAATATGGGAAAATGGCCTCAAAACAGATTTCTAATAGTTTTATTAGCTCCGACATAGTCAAATTAGGCTAGAAGCGAAGTTGGCTCAAATTTTGAGGCTTTCGATGGGAGTTTAATTAAAAATAATTATGGGAGTAGTACCCATATTCACTCATAACAACCTCATATGGAAAATTCAACTACATCATTGAGTCCCGAACATTGAATTTAATTGGGTAACATATTTCATTTTCTTGCATGGGGTTCCGAATGAATCCCAAGCACCTTATCCAAGAATTCAACTTTTCCAAACTTAGCATGGGTGTGTTTGATTTGGGACTCCCATTTGAGGTAAATTTTTGACTTTAACTGATGTTGTTACGACCCGAGCCTAAGGCCTAGATATGACACAACGAATGGGAAACCCGAAGGAACTCCAAACAAACCTCTTAGAATATTATTCACACATCCTTGGTCACAAAAGCAAAATAAACAACAACAAGTGACATTAATTAAAAAGGGAGCGAGACTAAGGGAAGTCTTTCATAAATATAGCCATAAGGAGTCAAGCTCGATAATACAAAACATCACAATATCCAAAAATACCTCTACTAGTAGATGGGGAAGGGACCAAGACATGTCCCAGGCTCACTGTAATGACCTAGCTCAACACTGTGAAGTATTATTTGCTATTGGGCCCAACCCATCATGGATTTGTCCCTTTGGGCTCACCCTAAAAGGCACCTCACAGTATATAGACCAGTCTTTACTGAAATAGCCCAGGACTCCCCCTCTCTTTTCTGATATGAGATTTCCCTAAGAGAGCCAGGAGTTACGTATCTCCGTCCCTGCACTCACCCCCCGTAGGGACTCAGCGTCCTCGCTAAGGTTTACCCCACCACCATACTAGTCGAGAGTCGACTGTAATAGCACCTGTAATGACCTGGCCCATCACTGTGAAGTATTGTTCGCTCTTGAGCCCAACCCATCATGGATTCGTCCCTTTAGGCTCACCCCAAAAGGCGCTTCACAGTATATAGACCAATCCTTTACTTAAATAGCCCAGGACTCTCCTTTTCTTTTTCGATGTGAGGTTTTCTCTACGGGGGTGAGAGTAGAGATGGCGATACGTAACGCCTAGCTCACTTAGGCAAATCCTACACCGGAAAAAAGAGGGAGAGTCCTGGGCTATTAAAGTAAAAGACTGGTCTATATACTGTGAGGCGCCATTTGGGGTGAGCCCAAAGGGACAAATCCATGATGGGCTGGGCCTAGGAGCGAACAATACTTCACAGTGTTGGGCCAAGTCATTACAGGTGGTATCAAAGCTGACTCTCAACTAGTATCATGATGGGCTGGGCCTAAGAGCGAACAATACTTCACAGTGTTGGGCCAAGTCATTACAGGTGGTATCAAAGCTGACTCTCAACTAGTATGGTGGTGGGGAAAACCTCATCAAAGATGCTGAGTCCCTACGGGGGTGAGTGTAGAGACAAGGATACATAACGCTTAACTCACTTAGGCAAATCTCACATCGGAAAAGAGAGGGAGAGTCCTGGGATATTTAAGTAAAGAATTGGTCTATATACTGTGAGGTGCCTTTTGGGGTGACCCCAAAGGGACAAATTCGTGATAGACTGGGTCCAAGATCGGACAATACTTCACAATGTTGGGCTAGGTCGTTACACTCACCCTCATAGATAGGTGTCCAAATTATAAGATAAAGTCTGAATATAAACCTTGAAGAAAATAGATATCATGCCCGAATGTGAAAACTCACTAAGAGCTAACTCTTGACGATCTAAATAGCCACGTGAAGGAGGATGAACAATGGGAGCTCTAGTCATTACATGGTGACATCATGTAAGCCTAGGGTATGCATTAGTACTTGGAATGTACGAAGTAGGTGGGGTGCAATTCAACAAAGGAGGTATGCTATAATAATCAAGACACATGATTATAACCAATAGGTATAAACTTAATATGAAACATATGCTCAATGCCTTACACAAACATGCATGAGAGTGGTCAAATAAACAATCCACTCACCTTATGGTATAACCTTTTCAGAGTGTCATCAATATCTCTATCTTAAGATAAAACCTTTTCCGTAGGTAGTAAATGATGTCCCTTACTTTAAGATACAATCTTTTTGGTAGGAATCAAGCAATACTCTTACCTTATGATACCATCTATTTGATAAGGAGATGCCCTTACGTTATGATACAATCTTTTCGGTAGGAGAGATGTCCTTACCTTATGATACAATCTTTTTTGTAGGATTCGTGAATTATTCTACCTAACAACATGGCCTTTTCAGTAGGTAATACAAAAATAGCTTATCAAACCATCATATCGAAGTATCAAGAAAGGGCATCACATTAGTCATATACTTGCAACATTCTTACGAGCTTATAGCATGCATAATAGCCTTTCACAATATACAATGTTCACAATTCTCATTCCTCACAATAATACTTTCATCAACGTTGGCCTTTGTTAAATACTTTAGTCCAAATATGGTGAGTAATATACAATAAACTTGAAATCATGACATTTAAGAGTATAAAACATAGGAGGAGTAAAATTTAATTCATTTGGAATAAATTCCAATCGACCCACCAACATAGTAGTAGAACCCTCATTTTTGGTTCTCATGAAATTCATCTAAAGGTTCACCAATGTTCATAGTCTCATAATTCATATCATGTGTGGCCTCAACAAGCATAAATCAACTCATGGAAATTAGCTTCAATAGACATTCATATATACTTATTCAACACTTGAAGAACCCAACTCCAACCAAACATATAATGCATAATAAAGTTTACCCAAGGAGTATTCAACATTAAAATCATCAAAATTGATAAGGAGGAAAGGTTTGGCTTCATGGGTGAAGGGAACCCACTAATGAAACCTACATACCTTAGCCTTGAAATTTCTTGGAATTGAATTGAGGAAAACTTGATGTTTTTTTTGGGTTCTTGTAATCCAAAGTTGTTCTTGAGATCCTTGAATTTGAATGGGAAATTTGATAAAGTTTTGGAGAGGTTTAGAGAGGGTTTTTGAGTGTCTTAGAATTGAAGAATTGCCAAAGAATGAAGGTTTCACATTTAAATGGGTATTGGGATATTACCCTAATGCCCTTGGTCGAAACAAGCAAAACAGCGCATAACACTATGCATATTCGTGCCCAGGCTACATCATGCCTAGTGTGCAGATGCACCCTATTTTATACCTAATGGGTCTTCTAAAATCTATGGGTTACCCTTTTCCCACACAATTTTTCCCCTTGAACAAGAATATGAAGTCAGATTTTTGAAATCATGCACGTTTTTTAAGATATTTGAAAAATACACTTTTAAGGCATTTCAAAACATATGAGGGGTATTACAATATCTCCCCCTTGGGAACATTCATCCCCAAATGTCAAAGAAACATGCTCAAAAGAAGTTATTATGAAACTTTCAGCCCGATAAGAATGCAACAAATGCATTTAAACATCATACTTAAAACTTTTCATATATATGCATAAACAATCATCGAAACTTGTCAACATGAACATGTATGTATACAAAAATGATATGAGGGGTGAAACTGAAGACTTGAAATCATGATAGGACTTAATTTATTACCTTTGGTTTGAGTAGAGTGTAAGAGGTATGGATATCATTTCTTCGTGTCTGCTTCGGATCCCATGTGACACTTTCAACTTGTTGATTCCTCCAAAGGACTTTGATAGATGCCACGTCTTTGTTCCTCAACATTTTCTGCCTATCTAATATTTCCATCGGGACCTCCTCATAGGTCAAGTTATCTTCTACAACACCCACAACTTCTAAGGGCACTATAGCACTTGGATCACCAACACATTTCCTCAACATAGACACATGGAAGACTTGATGAACCATCTTTATATGCAAAGGTGACTCCATTTCATGGGCAACCTTACCAATACTCCTTAAAATTTTATATAGAATTTTTGTTGCATGAATTTTCTTTAATAAAATTTCATTTTTACACAATTTCATGAAGTCTTGTAGTGAGTATATGTATACATATATCTATAATAGTATCCCCTTATTCCAACATTTCTAAAAAAATGACACATAACTTCCAAATTTTTCAGAAATTGTAACATTGATCCCAAGTGTCGTATATGGCCCAACGTA
>DF368797.1:1147-13070 GCA_000787875.1 Solanum virginianum
TATAATGCATATAGAAAGGACATAGGTATAGTTGGTTCTCCCGGGCCTTATCGGCAACGGGTGCCAGTCCGCCTTAACAGGATTTGGGGCGTGACAGTAGTCCACCATGATTTATCATTTGCCTCTTCAATTATAGGCTTTAAGTCCCTAATGATCTATGTAGCTATCTCTTCTGACAATAGATGCCTAACATCTGCTTCCAGCCACCCCCTTTCTCTAATCAACCTTTTGACCTCAAATTGTTCATTACCAGCCCTTTCCCTCTCATTAAAATAAAGTGCTCTAAGGCTGGTCCAATTATCAAACCAAAAACTTGACCCCCCAGATTTGAGCTGCCACTAAATGTAAGGTTCAACCTCATCCCTCACTTCCACCATGCTTCTCCATACATGGGAGCCTCCACTACTTGGGGCAAATAAAGGATGGAATTTCTTACAATATTTGTTGCCCATATAGATAGCCCATAGGGTCCCAATATCAGTTCTAAATGTCCACCAAATTTTAACCAAACCTCCTTCATCCATTAGATAACATAATGTGGTTCATGCTGCCCAATGTCTTCTCTTCTCACAACCTGTATTACCCCAAAAAAACTTGGCTATAGTTTGTTGCAATTTCTTGATGACAGTCTAAGTAGGGTTCATAGCTGATAGGAGGTATATTGGCATAGATTATAACACATGTTTTGTCAATATGAGCTTACCCCCAAATGATAAAAGCTTACTTTACCATGAACACACTCTTCTAGACACCTTCCTTACTATATCTTCAAAATATGAACTTCTTTTCCTTTCATAGAAGATAGGACAGCCCAAGTAAATTATAGGAAATTCACCTGGCCTAATACCTGTCAACCTTCTGAATCTTATAAAATAGATCAAAGAAGTTTTCTCATGTAGATGGAAAAACTCTTTGACCTATTTATGCGTTGCCCAGAAGTGTCTTCATATTGCTTTAAGATTTTCATCATCTTGATCACTGATCCCCTCTCCTCTAAGCAAAATAATATGGTGTCATCAGCATAGGATAGCTGATTAATTGTTGGACTCCATTTAGTCCTTATCCAGATGCAAGCTATTTAGGGCCCTCGAAAGCGCTTCAACAACAATTATAATAAGAGTGGGTGACAGTGGGTCTCCTTGCTTTAATCCTCTAGTAGACTTGAAGAAACCATAGGGTTGGACATTTAGAAGAACTGAGTACCAGTTGTTAGATACCAGCCTCCACATCATATCTATTATAATGTAACACCCCGTAAAATTACTAAAATGCTCCTAAACTTTATCGTGTGTACAATGTGTCTTCCCAAACTCTGATGAAAAATCCAAGACTGGATTAACAATCAGTGCAGAAAATTGAGTCAGAAAATGGTCTCGACTCGATTTTAATGCGAAAAACGTGAATTATTTTTTCAAAGAGAGCCTAAAATAGTGAGATTTCTGCACCCCTTCCATGATGCAGAGAGGACGCGAAATCGCATTTATATTTTTTTGAAAATTTGATGAAAATCGAGAATTCGTGAAAAATTAGAAAAAAATACTAGTGCGCGTCGCATACTAGTGTGCGAGGAAGCAGTTTTTTCTTTTAATTCAAAAAGGGCAATTTCGTACTTCCCGATATATTTTTACATCCCCAAGTCAGTTTTAAATGTATAATTCGTACAGAAAGGGTTTTTAAATGCAAAATTATTCTAAGTCTTTTATTTTTACACAAGTTTTAAGAGAGAAGATGAGAGAAAGAGTAAGGGTTCCAAGAATCTTTCAAAATCCAAGACTGGATTAGCGATCAGTGTGAAAAACTGAGTCAGAAAATGGTTTCAACTCGACTTTAATACGAAAAAACGCGAATTATTTTTTTCAAAGAGAGCCTAAAATAGTGAGATTTCCGTACACCTTGCACGACACAAAGAGCACGCCAAATCGCATTTACATTTTTTTGAAAACTTGATGAAAATTGAGAATTCGTGAAAAAATTGGAAAAAACTACTAATGCGCGTCGTATACTAGTGTGCGAGGAAGCAATTCTTTTTTAATTCGGGAAGGGCAATTTCATACTTTCCGATATATTTTTACATCTCCAAGTCAGTTTTAAATGTATAATTCATACAGAAAGGGTTTTTAAATCCAAAATTATTCTAAGCCTTTTATTTTTAAGTTTTAAGAGAGAAGATGAGAGAAAGAGTAAGGGTTCTAAGAATCTTTCAAATTTCTTGAAGAAATCTTCATTCTCGGCAACAGCCTAGAAAATCTTGAATCATGTTTTCTTAAAAAATTTTGAATGTTAGTATTAAATTCTTGGATAGTATCTTTAATTCTTGTTTTAATTCTTTAAACTATATTTTTATATCCAAGTTTGATGATCATCATTTTTAACTTTTAATGTGTATTTTCATTACTATGTGATTGTGACTTGATCGTTAAAATTACTCTCTGTAAAGACTTGAATAATGAATATTGGAGGATGTCTAGAGCCTTGAATGTCTGAAAGTGATGTTTGACTGAGTCTGAGTCCTGAGGTGAGTGTGTTGGTGATTGTGATAGCTAAAATTTTTAGAGAATCCCAGATAGGTTCCATGATGATAGAACTCCAATGTGATGTGATTGTTGGATGTTTGATAGATAGCAAAGTGATAGAGTCTGATCCTTTACTCTGAGGTGAGGGTGAGTGATTGATGAGGGATTGTATATTTTTTCCTTTTTAATTTAGCCCATTTTACATATATTAAATTCCACGTACTAACGCCCCTCTAGTGATGCATCATTTTATGATGCAGATTCGATAGACCGAGGACTTCAGCAGCCCGATCGTTGAGGTTCAGAGCTCTCTATTCCAGACAGTGGTGAGTCCTCCCCTGCATTCAGATGATGTTTATTTTCTATTGATTTTTAGTCTTTTATTTGATGTTGGTAGCCATGTGACACGTCCCACCATAATTCTTCCCCAAAACTGCACAGGAACGTGTTTGCCATGCTCTGGAAGACCCCAAAACTCCTTGAAATCGCGCAAGAAGCTTCCAGGGAACTGTAGTAACGGACTGAACACTATAGCAACGGATAGAACACTGTAGCAATGGGCAGAATACTGTAGAGTACTGTAACAACAGTTAGTTACTGTAGCAATGGGCAGAGTACTATAGCAACGGCTAGGGTACTGTAGCAACGGTCCATTTTGGAGGTAGAGTTGTATATATACCCTTCCTTAGCATTTCATTTTGCATCAAGTTGTAAACAAGCATGGTATAGCCTTCCAAGCAATAAGAAGTCTTTCTTCTCCCAAAGCTTTCTCTTGTCTTTCAATATCTTAAGTTCCCTTAGCGATCATAGGCAACAGGCTTACTAGAGTTTGCAAGATTTGTGAGTAAACTGTCTAGTGCCGCACGAAAGTGCTAGCAAAAGTTCTAGATCCGTGACATATGGTATCAGAGCAGGTTACTAAGGGATTACTAAGAATTAGAATGGCAAGTGACGGAGAGTTCTAGGCTGCCAGCACCACCGAAGACGTAGTGGACGTTCCCAGGAAACGCAAGGGTAAAAAGAACACCAAGAAGGTGGAGACGATGCCGACTGATCCTGCACCAAGCGATGTTATCTCCCCTCCACCCGTCGAAGTCAGTGAAGAGGAGCAAGAGGAGATTTCCCGTCAAGTCATCAGAGTATTGGGCGATCGCTTGAAACTGATCAATGTCAGACTTACAACCTTCGAGGAGGGTGCCCTTGAGGAGAATGAGGACATTCACAAAGACCTCGACGACCTGCGGGCAGTGGAGGAAGAAGTTCACGCCTCCTTAGAGAGAAGGATAACGGTGGAGGAGCTTCCTTAGAGAAAAGGATCGAGGCACTGGAAGGAAGGTTCATGGGCTTGTTAGAGTCCATGAGTACCGAGATAAAGGGGCTTAAGGAAGGCATGCAGCAAGGGAGATGCATTGCATCAATCGAGGAATGGGAGAACAGGATTGTGGCTCCCAAACCACCTATCATTAAAGGCGACTGTGACACCCAAGATGATACAAAGATCAACACTGCTGTAATACACTTGACTGAGATGGCGCTGCTGTGGTGGAGGCGCAAGGACGCCGAGATAGGAAAGAGACTCTGCACGATGAGGACATGGGAACAGTCCAAGGCAGAGTTCAAGAAGGCGTTCTATCCTAATAATGTTGTCCAGGAAGCAAGACGGAGGCTAAGGTAATTGAGGCAGACGGGGAGCATGAAGGCCTACATAAAGGAATTCACGACCCTTACACTTCCAATCCCCAACCTCACAAATGATAACTTGTTGTTCACCTTCACAGACGGGTTATAGAGTTAGGCTAAGACGGAGCTAGAGCGTTGACAGGTTTCCACCCTTGATGAAGCCATCACCCAAGTGAAGGCCCTAAAAGACTTCAAGCAAGATAAAGACAAGGCCAGGGAAGCCAGAGGTTGCCATGCCAAAGATGGAGAGATCGTGGCAAAGGCAAGGAAGCCTTCCCACCTAAGAAGTCATTGCGTCAGGCCATTACTGAAAAGAAGGAGCAGTAGAGAGGCTGCTACATATGCGGAATCCTACACAGGTACGCGAGATATCCCGAGATGAAGAATCTTGGAGCCATCGCCCGTGATGATGCAAAGAAGGAGGCACCCGAATCTGGGAAAGATTCGAACACAGCTCAGGTTGGCATGATTAGGCTAGGTAGAAGCATCATGCGGTAACCAGAGAAGCCAAAGGACAGCCGGGCATAATGCATAGACATCATGATCAATGGACGTCCCACCCGTGCCATGATCGACACAGGCGCAGAGCCAAACGTCATGGCTAAGTCTGCAGCGACCAAGTTGGGGCTAAAGTATAACCCAAGTAATGCGCAACTTAGGACGATCAATGCGCCAATAACTCATGTGTGTGTGGCGTTGCCCAAGGAGTCGACATTGTGTTGGAAGAGTGGCATGGTAAGACCAACTTCCATATCGCTCCGATAGATCTCTTTGACGTCGTCCTTGGATAGGAATTTTTCCAAAAAGACCATGTGATGATTGATCCCTACCTCCAATAACTCATGCTATTGGAGTAAGAAGGGTCCTCTATGGTGCCCTTAATGCAGATGCCCAAGTCAGGGGGGCAAGTTCAATTGACAGCCTTGCAGCTTGTGGAGGAATCCCAGGGTAAGGAGACATTGTCGTGTTCTATGCCTGCTTAGAGGAGGAGACGCCAGAAGAGGAACCATCAGCAGAAGCCAAGAGGGACAAAGGTGAGCCAACCGCAGTAGCACACCTTGGGCAAGGAAAGGGAGCGAACTCCAAAAGAGACCACAAGGGGACGACACAAAGAGTTGCGGTAGTCCGAAGATGGAGGCAGGGAGTTCCATCAGCAGCAATGCGCTGAGGTCGTCGCATTATTAGGTGGGGAAGCATGATATATCACGCCATAATTCTGCCCAAAAACCATGTAGGAACGCATCCACCATGCTTTGGAAGACCCCAAAACTCCTTGAAATCGCACAAGAAGCTTCCAGGGAACTGTAGTAATGGATAGAACACTGTAGCAATGGATAGAACACTGTAGCAATGGGCAGAATACTGTAGAGTACTTTAGCAACGGTTAGTTTTTTGTAGCAACAGGCAAAATACTATAGCAACAGCTAGGGTACTATAGCAACGGTCCATTTTGGAGGTGGAGTTGTATATATACCCCTTCTTAGCATTTCATTTGGCATCAAGTTGTAAACAAGCATTGTATAGCCTTTCAAGCAATAAGAAGTCTTTCTTCTCCCAAAGTTTTCTTTTGTCTTTCAATATCTTAAGTTCCCTTAGTGATCATAGGCAACAGGCTTACTAGAGTTTGCAAGATCGTGCAAGATTCATGAGTAAATTGTCTAGTACCGCACGGAAGTGCTAGTGAAAGTTCTAGGTCCATGGCACATGGCTTGTCATGGTACCATCTTAGGCATTAGTATAGAGGCTTCATAGACATAGATGTTGATGTTGTTGAGGGTTCTTTTCCCTTTTTCTTTCATTCCTTACATTTGAGATTTTCGTTATCTATTCCATTTCTTTATGATAGACTGATGATTGATAGTATGAGCCCACTAATAGGATAATATTTATTATCATTATATTATTTCTATTTCATTGATGAATTAACTAAACGATGGCAAAGAGACTGAGTAGTTCGCTTGGGACTAGCAATAGTCTCCGAGTGTTAGTCACATCTAGGGTACCTTCCCGAGGTATAACAAATTTGGTATCAAAGCCCAGAGTTCAAGTGTCCTAGGGAGTCTATGAAGCTGTGTCTAGTAGATTCTTGTTTATGGGTATATTGTGCACCACATTTCATAAATAGGAGGCTATAGGACATTAGGAAGTGTTACCCTTCTTCTATGATCGGTGATCATGCTATAAAGGTAACTTGTGAAATCCTTCTTTTAACTCATGCATTTTATGCTTACAAAAAATGCTGCCTAAGAGAACAGCCGCTTAAAGAGATGCCCCAGCTCTCGTTGCTGAGAACACCCAATCGGAGGCTTCGGCGCAGACTGAGATGAGGAGACGGAGATGCCCCGCTAGGACTGCTGAGGTCCCTCAGGCGCCCCCTGCTTAGCCCCAGCCAGTTCCCACTACTGAGGTACAATTCAGAGGAGCCATCACCATGCTGACTTAGTTGGTGGCCTCCCAGGGAAATAGCCACAGTTCTCAGGCTCCTAGTTCTAGCTCACAGGAGCCCTCAGCTACAACCTGGCTCAGGGATCCTTTGAGGATGAACCCACTTGTATATGGGGTCGAAGGTGGAGGAGGACCCACAGAACTTTATTGACGAGATATACAAAGTTTTGAGAGCCATGCATTCAACTGAGATTGAGGTTGTTGAGCTTGCATCCTACCAGCTGAAGGACGTGGCTAATATATGGTATACTCAGTAGGAAAGAAGTAAAGGGGAGGATGTAGAGCCTGCGGCATGGGAGGAGTTTGAAGCTACCTTCCTTGATCACTTTTTTCCTTAAGAGTTGAGGGAGGCGAAGATGGATGAGTTTGTGAATTTGAAGCAGGGAAGGATGACTGTGAAGGAGTATAGTCTTAAGTTCATCAAACTGTTAAGTTATGCTCCAGAGATGGTGAAAGATATGAGGTAGAAGATGAGAAGATTTGTGTCTAGCCTGGTTAGATATGTGTAGAGAGAGTGTAAGGCTGCATTACTGATTCCTGGTATGGACATCTCCAGACTTGTGGTGTATGCCCAGCAGACAGAGGAAGATAAGAGGAAGGATAGAGAAGAGCAACTGAGCAGGAAAGCAAAGTCACCGTGACATGAACCTAGCCTACAAAGACAGACTAAAGGTGATAAGGGGTAGAGAAGAGCATCTTAGCAAGAAAGCAAAGTTAGTGAGATATGACCCTAGCCCGCAGAGACAGACTAGAGGTGATAAATCTTATTCTCAGAAGACATCATCACATCCTGCACCATCTGCAGTAAGTGCGCCCATGCAGCCAACCAGGTATGAGCAGAAGTCTCAGAGTTATCAGACTTTCAAGACCCCGTCGCCCCGTCTTAGGCCAGTATGACACAAGGTATAAGGGAAAAGCCATCTTACAGTAAGTATGGTAAGCTTTATTTGGGAGAGTGTCGTGTAGGCAATGATGTATGTTATGCTTATTGTCAGGCTAGTCATTTTAACTACGAGTGCCCAAAGAGGAGGCGAGGGGAGGGGAGACGCAGAGCTCAGTCTTCGACAACACCTCTAGTAGGTAATTAGCAAAGGGATACTGCTACTATGGGTACAGGAGGCGGGACAAACCGTCTTTACAATATGGGTAACCGACAGGAGCAAGAGGTTGCAGCAGATGTTGTCATGGGTATGCTTTGTGTCTTTACTTATGATTGCTATGCATTGGTTGATCCGGGTGCCACCTTATCTTTTGTAACTCTTTATATGGCTAGAAAGTTTAGTATTCTTTACGAGTGTTTACTTGAGCCCTTTTCTGTCTCTACTCCTACTGGTGAGTCTATCCTAGCTGAGAGGGTTTACAGGGATTGTATGGAGTCTATTTATTATGGAGACACTTTAGCTGATTTAATAAAGTTGGAGATGGGTGATTTTGATGTAATAATGGGCATGGATTGGCTTCATGTTTGTTATGCTTCTGTTGACTGTAGAACTCGGATTGTCAAGTTCCAATTTCCTAATGAGCCTGTCTTAGAGTAGGAAGGTACTTCTGTTGCCCCTAAGGGTAAGTTCATATCCTATCTTAGAGCCAAGAAGTTGATATTCAAGGGTTGTATTTACCACCTCGTGCGAGTGAAGTCTGATGATGTTGAGTCCCCTACTCTTGAGTCAGTCCCGATAGTGAGTGAGTTTCCCAAGGTCTTTCCTGATTATCTCCTCGGAGTCCCACCTGATAGGGAGATTGACTTTGGGATTGATGTTCTTCCCGAGACCAAACTCATCTCAATTCCACCATATAGGATGGTTCCCGCAGAGTTGAAAGAATTGAAAGAGCAATTAAAAGACTTGTTAGAAAAAGGGTTCATAAGGCCTAGTGTCTCACCTTGGAGTGTTCCTGTCCTTTTCATGCATAAGAAATATGGTTCTTTAAGGATGTACATAGACTACCGACAATTAAACAAAGTTACCATAAAGAATAAGTATCCTCTACCCCAAATAGATGACCTCTTCGACCAGCTTCAGGGTGCTACTTGTTTCTCCAAGATAAACCTCAGATCGAGTTACAATCAGTTGAAGGTGAGGGAAAGTGACATTCCAAAGACAACCTTTAAAACACGGTATGGCCACTTTGAGTTCTTGGTCATGTCCTTCGGGTTGACAAATGCACCGGCAGCTTTCATGGACTTGATGAATAGGGTATTCAGACCATATCTTTACATATTCGTGATCGTATTTATAAATGAAATCCTAGTGTATTCGAGGAATGAAGAGGAGCGTGCTATCACCTTAGAGTGGTTTTGTAAACACTCAAAGATCATAAGTTGTATGCAAAATTCTCCAACTATGAGTTTTGGCTCAAGTCAGTAGCTTTCTTAGGCCATGTTGTTTCGGGAGATGGTATTTGGGTGGATATGCAGAAGATTGAGGCGGTTAAGAACTGGCCAAGGCCCACTTCTCCAATAGAAATAAGAAGTTTCTTGGGTTTGGCCGGGTATTACCGCAGATTTGTGGAGGGCTTCTCTTCTTTGTCAGCCCCATTGACTAAGCTGACTCAGAAGAAGGACAAATTTCAGTGGTCCGAGGCATGTGAGAAACGTTTTCAAGAGTTGAAGACTAGACTGACTACAACACCAGTGTTGACCTTGCCAGACGGGATGGGCAACTTCGTGATATACTGTGATGCATCCAGAGTGGGATTGGGTTGTGTACTTATGCAGAGGGGGAATGTGATAGCTTATGCTTCCAGAAGCTTAAGGTCCATGAGAAGAATTATCTGACTTATGACCTTGAGTTGGTAGTGGTGGTGTTCGCACTTAAGATCTGGCATCACTATTTGTATGGAGTGCATGTGGACTTGTTCACTGACCACAAGAGTTTGCAGTACGTGTTCAATCAAAAAGAGCTCAACCTGCGGCAGAGGAGGTGGCTAGAGTTGCTCAAGGATTATAATATGAGAATACTCTACCACACAGGTAAGGCTAACATTGTTGCTTATACTCTTAGTAGGATGTTCATGGGTAGCACTGCCCATGTGGAGGAGGGGAAGAGGGAGCTAGCCAGAGAGGTGCATAGATTGGCTTGATTGGGAGTATAGCTTAAGGAGACCAATTGAGGCGGGGTCAATATTTAGAATGGTTCTGCTTCATCCTTAGTGTCTGAGGTGAAGGAGAAGCAAGACCAAGACCGAAATGGGAGGTGATCAACATGGATATCGTTACCAGCTTACCAAGATCTAGAAAGAAGCATGATTCGATATGGGTGATTGTAGACAGGATGACTAAATCAGCCTACTTTTTGGCGGTAAAGACAACTTATACTGTTGAGTATGCCCGACTTTACATTTAGGAAATTGTGAGGTTGCATGCGGTTCCCTTGTCTATCATCTCAAACAGAGGAGCTCAATTTACCTCTCAATTTACCTCTCAATTTTGGAGATCTTTCCAGAAGGAATTGGGTACGAAGGTAAATTTGAGTACCATTTTTCACCCTCAGACAGATGGACAGGCAGAACGCACTATTCTGACATTGGAGGATATGTTAAGGGCATGTATTATTGACTTAAAAGAAAACTGGGATGACCATTTACCATTGATTAAGTTCGCATATAATAATAGTTATCATGCCAGCATTCAGATGGCCCCGTATGAGGCATTGTATGAGAGGATATGTAGATCCCCGATTGGCTGGTTCGAGATAGGTGAAGCTGAATTGATTGGGCCTGACCTCGTACACCAGTCTATGGAGAAAGTGAAAGTCATCAGGGAAAGGTTGCAAACAGCCTAGCCTTTAGGACACGCTGCCTGACCTCGTACACCAGTCTATGGAGAAAGTGAAAGTCATCAGGGAAAGGTTGAAGACAGCCTAGAGTTGCAAGAAATCATACACGGACGTGAGAAGAAAAGACTTGGAGTTCGAGGTAGATGATTGGATGTACTTGAAGGTGTCACCCATGAAGGGTGTCATGAGATTTAGCAAGAAAAGGGAAGCTGAGTCCCCATTATATCGGGCCATACTAGATTGTAAGAAGGATTGGGAAGGTTGCTTACAAGTGAGATTTGCCCTTCGAGCTAGATGGAGTTCACCCAATGTTCCATGTATCTATGCTAAGGAAGTGTTTGGGGGATCTAGCCTTAGTGCTTCTTGTAAAGAGTACGGGTGTGAAGGACAGCTTATTGTACAAGGAAATTTCAGTTCAGATTCTCGACCGACAGATTCGTAAGCTGAGAAACAAAGAGATAGCCTCTGTTAAATTCCTATAGAGGAATCAATTCGTTGAAGAAGCTACATGGGAAGCCGAGGAAGCGATGAAACTCAAATACACGCATCTGTTCGTGCCAAGTGATGATGATGTTGAAGGTAAATATTCTTGTTCTTATTAATTTCGACTATTCCTTTCCATTAAGTTGATGTCTTGCTTTACCCCATTTCCGAGTCTAAGAAGAGATAGATAGATGATGGATAGTGAGAGTTCGAGTGTTTCTAAGTGAGGAATAACATGAGTTTTGAGGTTATTCAAGTCCCTATTCGACCTTTACTCATCATTTGAGAACGAATGATTCCAAGGGGGAGATGATGTAACATCCCATAAAATTACTAAAATATTCCTAAACTGTCACGACCCAACCTATGGGCCGAGACTGGTACCCGATGGGGCACCAAGACAACATAATCAAATTAGAATCTAACATGAGGTTACTATTCATTTTATAAAAATTTGGGCAGAGTTTCCTCTGTATTATGGACTAGCCACCTGAAACAGAAATGTACAGCGAACCAACAAAGTTTCCTCTGTATTATGGACTAGCCACCTGAAACAAAAATGTACAGCGAACCAACAAGCAGAGTATAAGCATGAATACATGAGTATGCGGGCTGGCAAGGTCATTGTTGCGGTCCTGCCGCCTAATAACATGACAGAGAATCGAAATGCTCAAATAGGTGGCTAGTATCACATGCTAAACATATATATATATATATACAAGACAGGAAACTAACAGATAGGACCCACCTCACCACGTATCTATAGACCTCTAATACAAATACGTAGAATTAAATGACGGGACAGGGCCCCCATCATACCCAAAGATGCATAATGTTCGAAATAACAAAGTAGTAACATAATATACCAAAAGCAGCTCCAGAGTAGGGGAGCTCGTCAACAGTAGTGGAGGTCCTAAGCTGGAGGTCCCCTAATCTATACGTCGGGACCTGCGGGCATGAAACACAGCCCCCGAAGGAACGGGGGTCAGTACGAAAGACGTACCGAATATGTAAAGCAGAAAGAAC
>DF368792.1:0-10826 GCA_000787875.1 Solanum virginianum
ATTCTTCTTTTTCTAACATTAGATATAACTGATCTCCTATTTTCTTATATCTTTTTCCTAGGTTAGAAAATACTATTTTTATTTTCAGGCCGTCATGGTTTTCATATGTTTTTTCACTTATTGTAAATTATTCTTTATTCATTTTTAGCCAAATATATTATATCTATTTGTAATTTCTTCATAAAATTTTTGCTTACCTTTATTACATATTATTTCTTGTTCTATTAGTTCTAATTCCTGTGTCCTATTTTGTGCAGTATTAATGAATCATTCTAATTCATCCTCATTTGTGACCTGTTTTATTTTTCTTTTATCCATGTTATATGTTCTTATTTTGCAATTTTTAGCCCTTAGACGTTCTGTATAAATAGGTTAATATGTTTTTCATTAGGAATCATCGAGCAACTTGTAAATCATCACCCTTCTTGTGGTTACATGGTGTTGTCAACCACCAGTGTGTTTTGGTATGCATCCTCTCACTAAAAATAATCATCAATAAAATACTTTTTATCCCCAAATTATGGAGCAACAATTAGCAGACTCTACAAATCTACAGGAGAAGGTATATCTTTTTTCAAATATGATTAGCTAAATTACTTAATTCCTGTTTGACATATGTTATGTGATATATTTATGGTTGTTGTTATAAACTAGGATTATTCATATCTGTCACGACTCAACCCCGTGGGCCATGATTAGGGCCCGAATGAGGCCCCCAAACGCAATTACAAAATTGAATTTCCAACAGATAACTTATATTCACACAAAAATTTTGGCAGAGTTTCCTTTATATTACTGACTATCCCAAAATGACCTGCATATCAGAAAATACCAACAGAGACCAAACAGAGCCAACAGAATATCATATATGCGTATACGGGCCGATAAGGCCATTGTGGCGGGGAAAACAACAGAGACCAAACAGAGCCAACAGAATATCATATATGCGTATACGGGCCGATAAGGCCACTGTGGCAGGTAAAACCACCCATCAAACACATCCTGCAGGTCTAATCAAATAGATTGGGCACAACTCACATGCTTATGCATCCACAGACCTCTAAACAAACTGACAGAATCATAGGACGGGACAGGGCCGCCCCGTACCCCTGAACAGATATATGCAATGCAACGAATGAGTAAGTTTATATATATACCAAAAGTAGGCTCCGAAATAGAGGGAGCACTCCAAATAGCAGAAGGGTGCCCTAAACTGGTGGATCAGCAAATTGCTCGGCAGTACCTGCGGGTATGAAACGCAGCCCCCGAAGAAGGGGGTCAGTTCAAAATACGTACTGAATATGCAAGCAGAGGATACAGAACATAAATCAGAGTAGTAATCGAAACCAGAGTATAAAAGGTAAATGCATATCCAAAAGATCAAAATATTTACTTTCAAAATACCAAAACATGCCTAGGGCACAAGAACGATGGTCGCCTGCCCGTCAATGGCGCCCTACCGCAGCCTAACCCTAGAAAGTTGCTCGAATCTCCGTCACATATCACAAACATATCACAAAAGGGCATAATGCCAAACATATCAGAAGGCCACAAGAACCTTATAATACCAATCTAAGCGGAGCCTAGACCTTGGGCGAAGCCGACCCGCCGAACACAGCATACCTTGGAATATATATCAAAATGCGCACGATAATCAACTGGCCCAGGAACCAGTGAACGATATCATAATATGCACGAGCAGAGTCGTGAGTAATCATATGCATAAAATCATTATCATAAATCCAAAAGATAAGCATAATAATCATATTTGAAATCAGAATAATATTTATTACAAATTCTTTCAAAAGTTATCAAAGTTGCATAAAATGTGTCATGGGACCCATGGTCCGTGGAGCCCCAAACTGACTTAACTTACAGAGAACATACTCATTCTAAATCATACAAACTCCTACGAGAAGTTTCAAAACTGTTTCAAGGCAATCCGAGCTTTCTTTTAAAAGTTACGGACATTTATCGTTTCAAAATCATTAAGGAATAAATTATTGCAAAATTAATCAAATTTCCCATATTCTTGCAACTTACAAATTTCAAAGACCTAAGAGTCAAGATTATGATAAAATATCATAAGAATACCATAGAACAAATACAGATTACACACAAGCTCGGATTGCGGGAATAGAGTTCGTGTTATAACCTATTTTAGCTAAGTCATGCCAAAAAGGTAAGGTCGCTTTACATACCTCAAACGCCTTCCAATACAATCCAATTGCAAGCCAAATCCAGGCAGCATCTCCTCTTAAAATAAGCTACCCCGAGAATTTAACTCGGCCCAGTCAGTCAACAACAATAACAGCAACAACCCAGCACCATCAATAACCAATTCAAACAGCAATATAACAACAGTAGCTCTATTTATCATTATTAACAATATCAATAAATTTGATTCAACAGCTTACCTTTATGTCAATACCAATGCTTATACAATCAAATACTAATCCGAATCCATAGCAACAATATTGAAGGCTATTCCAACAATGCTATTCTTATTTTTATCCAAATTTCATTAAATATGCAATAACCTCCAAATTAATCCGTAACAATTGCAACAACACTCTAATTTACCAAAATATATTCAATTATAGCATCACCATTATATAAGGAATCCAACAACACTAAAATCACTTAATTCGGGCGAAAGGGCAAAACATTCAAATATAGCATCACCATTATATACTGAATCCAACGACACCAAAATCACTTAATTCGGGTAAAATAGTCCAAAAATTTTATCACCAAAAAATGTCATCTGAATTTGGAAATTTTTATATGAAAATGTTTGCCAAGTGATAAAGAATCCAGTAGCGAAAACCATTTCCAAAACGGAGTTAATATGAGGAAGAAATCGCAAGTTAAAGTTTTTAAAACATATTGAAAACTCAGCAGACAACGACAATTTTTACCTCAAACGACGCACCAAAATCAATTTCTGAAGCTCCCACGTTGTTCTCCTTGAAATATTGTACAATTTAGCTTTTTGAATCACTCCAATCAGACCAAAAATGAAAGAGAAATTGGAGTTAGAAGTTGGGAAAAAATCATCAATCATCTGCTGCAATCGGCAGTTTTGATGTTGGAAAAAATTGGGTCTGCCACGTTGTAGATTCTAGTTGAGCCACGTGGCCCCCCTTTTAATTTTCACCCACTGCTCAAACTTAACTTTGATGTTCCGGCCTTATCCAAAGTCACAAGAATACACTTCATATATGAAATCTTATCAAAAATAGCATTTCGGACTCAATGATGCAGTCGAAATTTCCAACAGAGATCGTCTTATGCCAATATGGGTCCCACTTTTAATCTCGAACACTACCGGTAGGTTAAGTCACCCGAAAGCCCCGAAACTGAACAAAAGGTCCTCCTAGCCCAAATCGACGTTTCGAATCCAATGAAAATATCAAAATTTACACTTGAGGCCTCCTTGACCCTAAAACCTGAGAAAATTCATTTAAACTAGTTCCGAATTCCAAAAACTCAAAATATTTCCAAAAGCTCCAAAAATTGTAACGAAGCTATTTCTAGCATTAGTTTGTCCATACGAAACTGATGAAATTATCAAAATTTTAAATCAGGCTTTTGAACCCTAAATGTTGACCAAAGTCAAACTTCAGCTCCAATAACCATACGAAGCTGCTAAAATTTTCAGAATTCCAAATCAAGCTTTCAAACCCCAAATGTTGGCCGAAGTCAAACTTTGGCTCCGATACAACTAAAAATGCAACTTATGACCCAAAATCTTCATTTTAACTCCAAATCAATTTCTGCAAGTTTTCTCAAACTAGATTCGGCATTCCGGAGCTGATGGGATCGACAAAATCACAATCTGATAATTGAAACTCAAAACGATTAGAGAATTCAAAATTTCAAACTTCTAAAAATTCCAATTTTGGCCCCACATTTTCCTAATTGTTTCACTGCGTAAAATACGGGTCCTAATAATATCTTCTGTTAGTGTTTGCTAGCATTAGAAAATAAAGGAGAAAACTTCCAGAACTAAGCCATCCAGTGTGGAAAAACCGAGAAAGGCAAGGAATGCCGTGAATAGGCTTAGTACCAAATTGTTGAGGCATTGTTTAGGAAGATAATATCCTGGAAAAGTACGATGCTAGTAGTGACCAATTCATAAGAAAATGAATCCCTTAGTTAATAATAAGCTTTCATAAATAAACCATATAAGATAAGGAAGGCAGGAATGTTTAAACTAAGCAGCAATAAAAAAGAGATGGACCAACCTATGCCAACAATGAGTTTAAAGGAATCATAATTTTCTGAGTCGTATAATAGGTCTGTATAACTAATATTTTCATCTAATTCTTGTAGAACTAAGTTTATATCATCATACCAGGATTGTCTAATTAATTTGTTAATTTCTCCTTCTTCGTATTCAATTATTTTTTCCCATATTATATTATCTTCTCCTAGACAATGCCTCAACAATTTGGTACTAACCCTATTCACGGCATTCCTCGCCTTTCTCAGTTTTCCCCCCTTGGATGGCTTAGTTCTGGAAGTTGTCATGACCCATCCCCGTGGGCCGTGACTAGTGCCCGATTGGAGCACCCAGACACAATTACTAAGCCAAATTCCAATTATAATACTAACTTATTTACAGAAATTTTGGCAGAGTTTTCTCTGTTTTACTGACTACCTACCTGCATATAGAAATGTCCCAATAACAGTACAAGTATATATTTATAGACATGCGGGCTGACAAGGTCACCGCTGAATCAGAAGATGGGACAAAGCCCCGCCGTTCCCTTAACATACACAAATACAAAAAATAGAGAATTGGGTGTATATATACCAAGTGTGTGTTCCGAAGCAGAAGGAGCACTTCACACTGCAGTCAGGGATCCTAAGCTGAAGGGTCTCTCACTTGCATGGCTGCACCTGTGGGCATGAAATGCAGCCCCCGAAGCACAGAGGGTCAGTACAAAATACATACCGAATATGTAAAGCAGAATGCACAAAATGTAAAACAGAGTACATACAGGAACAATGGCGAACTCCAAACTCGCTCCATACCACATCATCTTACCAGAAAGTTCAAATCTCCGTCACGTATCAACCATAGGATAACTATACTCACAAATCCCAATACAAAAATGACATAGTGCAAAAGTTGGGCCTCTCGGGTTAACGAATCGCGCCCACTAAAGATATGTCCTGGAATGCTCGGATCACGAGACACGTCCACTGAGGATATGTCTTAGGCTGCTCGGACCACGAGTCACGACCACTAAGGATATATATTGGACTGCATGGACCACGAGTCACGTCCACAAAGGAGATGTCTTGGACTGCTCGGACCACGAGTCATGTCCACAAAGGATATATTCTGGACCGCTTGGATCACGAGTCGCGCCCAGGTATAATGCCAAGTCACAGCAGAACGCCAAACACAACAGATCGCCGAATCCCAACATATCACCGAATCGCAACATATCTAAATCATGGTAGGCACAAGAAACGTTGGGCATAATCATAGGCACAAAATAATTGTTATAATTCCAAAGGATAAGTAAATAATTCATATTCAAAAATAAAGTATTATTTGTTCTACATTCTTTTAAAAGTGACCAGATTTGCCTAGAAGAGTGTCACGGGTCCCACAACTAATGGAAAATCGAACTAGCCTGACTTGGGAGGAACATACTTAGCCTAGACCATACAAACTACTACGAAGCATTACAAAATGATTTTTATGGTAATTTGGAATTTTTATCAAAAGTTATAAACGTTTATATTTTCGGGACAATTAGAACCTATAGTTTTCCAAACTAATTAACTTCTTTTCAAACTCATACCATTCATGGATTTTTAAAGACACAAAAGCTAAGGACGTAGCTAATTATGCACAGGAGTGGTAACGAACGAACATAGAACATATTTAGACTTGAAATGAAATCTTGTGAGACTTATAACATTTTCCATATTTAATTAAATCATGCCAAAGGAAAGGAGGTCTTCCGAGACTCATATCCTATTCCATGTTTTATGAACTTCAAGGTTCCAGATTCCATGGATTTCTCAAACTGCAGATCAGAAATTCCAGTGTACAAACTTCTCAAGTTCTAGGGGAGTTGAACATTATTCCATGGATTTCTCAAATTACAGATCAGAAATTCTAGTGTAAAAACTTCTCAAGTTCTAGGGGAGTTGAACATGCAAAATTTGCCAACAAGTCTAATGCATACAATCAACATCTTTAAATAGTTAAATAAATAGTGGAATAAATTATTCAAGTACGTCTGCTGAACACAAAAATTTGGTAGACAAGATTTATACCAAGTACATTCACATTTATATTTGCTAATCGACTATTTTCTACTTACTGTGAGTTAACCAGTCTGATAAGGGTTAAGATCACAAAGAAACTATAGGAAAATGAATCATGATAAAAACATATCACTATATAAGTATGGATATCATCTTCAAACAAAAGTTAGCAAGCAATAAAAGAGAACAACAGAAAAGGACCAAACAATTTCATCTTAGGTCACACAATAGTAAGGGTCCAGAACAACATAAAACAATCTATTTCTTGCATCTAATTGTGTCTCCATCAATATATTTGTCATCATTCTCTCCTAATCTTAACGTCCTCAAAGAAATGTTGATCCTCCTAAAAGGCTTCCAACTAATCCAATGGGATATCAAAAAGTTCCATTATAATCAAAAAGAAAATTTATTTACAAATCCATTAAACATGTTCATTTATTAATGCGTGGAAACTTACTAAAGAAAACACTAAGGAAACTATATGTTCCTTGATAAATCCTTCCGCCATCCAACAAAACATACCTTGAAACGTTTCTAGAAAAGTTAGAAGCCAAGTAGTTCTAAAATGAATATTCTATTCACAACATTCATCTTGCAATTGGCAACCTTAAATCAAATTCAAGACAACCAAAGCATCATTAATATCTTTCTAAAAATGCAAAACTGATTCTCAAGTTCATCCTATTTAAATCGCTAGGAGATTACTCTTCTAATCATAAGAGAAAAATCAACTAAAAGATTTGTTGGCATTTACAAAGTAGTTGCTATGTATGTGGAGGAAAACTCATATTTTTGCCTCTGCTAATTAAGAGAATAAGAAATTATATATATGTATACATAAAGACAAAAGATGAAACTATGATAACAGGGAGTCAAGAAGAGCACAAACAGTAGCCAGAAGAACTTTAAACTTAAGTTTTTATCCTAAATAATACCGACAGCACTTCTCCTAGAATATAGGCTGCCCCAAGAGTCCATCTTGGCTTCAATTAATCAACACAACAACAACAACATCAACAGTACAACAACAAGAAGTCTTCCCAATGCCATTATTGCAACAAATTCACCAACGATCCTCATTTCGCTACATTTACAAAAATGGGGCAACTTACTATATATCTACATATATCATATTCAAACACTCCCTTAACACTCTAAGAACCATATTACATCATCCAAACGTCAAATGTATACTTCCAACGTTAAAACATAACATTTACTTACTTACATGGACCCCAATTCGTCCAACTCTTCAAGTACACATATAAATAATTCCCATACCTCTTTCACCCCCACAAGGCTCATATATATGCCATCTAAATATACTTTCATGGTTTCCAAACAATATAACCCTATATACATATATATCCAAAATTTTGACCCTAACCCCCATCTTCACAACTCATTTAAAGAAGCTATTTTTCAATATTGCCTTTCAATTTAACATATACCAACACAAATACAAGCTTTAATTTACCTAAAACAAAGCTAGAAATCAACATACCTTTCAACCCTCTTAGATGGACCCAAATCGATATAGTCGTAAAACCAAACATTTTCTTGACCAACGAACGCCTCCACGCTACTTAGGGGACCCAATATACTAGGGTTGTAGTGTCAAAATAATTGTGGAATCAAAAAAAGTGAATTATGGTTTTTTTTAGGCTCAAACTCGAGAGCCTTCTTGAAGGAGCTCTTGGTTTTGGTCTTTTTTTTCCTAAGTGTGAAGATGTATAAAATGAGAACAAGATAAGGGAGTTGTAATATATATAAACCACACCTTGGCCCCACTTCTCACACATGTTCCAATAGTAAAGTTACACAAATTTAAGGTAGGGCACTCTTTGTTCTAGAACCTTTTTCTAAGCACAAAATTATCTCAAATAATAAGAATAGTCTTATATGTATGTATGTATACATTTATATATATACATCTTGCCAAGTATACTACACTTAGCCCAAATAAAGTTCAAGACCCCAACTACGCAATATTCCACTTTGGTTCCCAAACTTTCCAATAATGACACTTAGGTCCCAAATTTTCTGTAACTGTTCCCATGTACAAAAATGCGGGTTCTAACATCCTCCTCCCATTAAAACATTCGTCTTCGAATGTTAAACTAGCCTTACAGGTTTCGTAACCAACTTAGGGAGAGTTTCCTGTTTCAATTATTACAACAGCTACTAACACAGCTCTATCACACGATCTTGGATCAGAAAGAGGAGTAATATCCTAAATGTCCTGTAGCCTCCTGTTTATAGATGTGGTGCATGACACACCGATAAACAAGACTCTACTAGACACGGTCTGTAGATACTCCGAGGACTAACCACTCTGATACAACTTCTGTCATGACCCATCCCCATGGGCCGTGACTAGTGCCCGATTGGAGCACCCAGACACAACTACGGGCCAGCAAGGTCACCGCTGCGGTTAAACCGCCCAACAATCATAGCATACCTGCATAGTCATAAAAACTACCTTAACCCATATGCACAGGCATCCACAGACCTTTATATAGACCAACATAATCAGAAGATGGGACAGTGCCCTGTCGTACCCTTAACGTACACAAATACAAAAAATAGAGAACTGGGTGTATATATACCAAGTGTCTGCTCCGAAGCAGAAGGAGCAGTTCACACTGCAGTCAGGGATCCTAAGTTGGAGAGTCTCTCACTTGTATGACTGCACCTGCGGGCATGAAATGCAGCCCCCGAAGCACAGGGGGTCAGTATGGAATACGTACCGAATACGTAAAGCAGATACACAAAATGTAAAATGGAGTAGTGACTGAAACAGAATCATAGTAATTTAAATCATAACCGAAATATTAAAATGCTTACTTTCAACAATCCAAACCAGGGTAATAATTCACCATGGGAGTATGGAAGTCAAACAAATATACAACATCCAAATATTTCTTTTGTTTTTCAAAATATCAAACTGATTCAACATAAATAAAACAAAGGGGGCTGCCATAGCTGAAAAACACGAAGCTTCGACAAGAGTTCACAAATGAGCAGCTGAAGTTTTTTTTTCTCATGCCCTCTGTTCGATGTAAAAATCGCGCCATACCACAGCGTCTTACCAGAAAGTTCAAATCTCCATCACGTATCAGTCATAGGATAACTATACTCACAAATCCCAATACAAAAATGACATAGTGCAAAAGTTGGGCTGCTCGGGTTAACGAATCGCGCCCACTAAAGATATGTCCTAGATTGCTCGGATCACGAGTCACGTCCACTGAGGATATGTCTTGGGCTGCTCGGACCACGAGTCATGCCCACTAAGGATATATCTTAGACTGCTCAGACCACGAGTCACGTCCACAAAGGAGATATCTTGGACTGCTCGAACCACTAGTCACATCCACAAAGGATATGTTCTGGAACGCTCGAATCACGAGTCGTGCCTAGGTATAATGCCAAATCACAGTAGAACGCCAAACACAACATAACGCCAAACATAACAAATCATCGAATCCCAACATATCGCCGAATCACAACATATCTAAATCATGACAAGAACAAGCAAAGTTGCGCATAATCATAGGCACAAAATAATTGTTATAATTCCAAAGGATAAGTAAAATATTCATATTCGAAAATAAAGTATTATTTGTTCTACATTCTTTTAAAAGTGACTAGATTTGCCTAGAAGAGTGTCGCGGGTCCCACAACCAATGGAAACCTTAACTAGCCTTATTTGTTCTACATTCTTTTAAAAGTGACCAAATTTGTCTAGAAGAGTGTTGCGGGTCCCACAACCAATGTAAACCTGAACTAGCCTGACCTGGGAGGAACATATTTAGCCTAGACCATACAAACTACTATGAAGCATTTCAGAATGAGTTTTATGGTAATTTGGAATTTCTATCAAAAGTTATGGGACAATTAGAACCTATAGTTTTCCAAACTAATTAACTTCTTTTCAAACTCATACCATTCATGGATTTTTAAAGACACAAAATCTAAGGACGTAGCTAATTATGCATATGAGTGATAAGGAATGAACATAGAACATATTTAGACTTGAATTGAAATCTTTCGAGAATTATAACATTTTCCATATTTATTTAAATCATGCCAAAGGAAAGGAGGTCTTCTGAGACTCATATCCTATTCCGTGTTTTATGAACTTCAAGGTTCCAGATTCCATGGATTTCTCAAATTATAGATCAGAAATTCCAGTGTACAAACTTCTCAAGTTATAGCGGAGTTGAACATGCAAAATTTGCCAACAAGTCTAATGCAAACAGGCAACATCTTTACATAGTTAAATAAATAGTGGAATTAATTATTATAGATAAATAAATAGTGGAATAAATTATTCAAGTACGTCTGCTAAACTGAAAAATTTGGTAGACAAGATTTATACCAAGTACGTTCATATTTATATTTGCTAACCGACTATTTTTGACTTACTGTGACTTAACCAGTCTGATAAGGGTTAAGATCACAAAGAAACTACAGGAAATAGAATCATGATAAAAACATATCACTATATAAGTATGGATATC
>DF368791.1:6733-20547 GCA_000787875.1 Solanum virginianum
ATGATAGTAGGTGGGGTTTGGTGTTGGCCACCACCAACCATCAATCAAAATAAAAAGGAAATAAACAATACATGTGAAACCCCAACCAAAGAAATGTACAAAGTCTAGGTTATTTCAAGTCAAATACTCATGGTTCCCACAACCCCAAGTCGTGGATGTTTAGCTAGTCATGACTAAGGAAAAATCAACAACAATGAAAATAGATGACATAGTTGAGAGTTTACCCAAAACAATGAAGAGCAAGAACACCACAAGTTGTAAACCACAAGCTTGGATTAATGTTGAATGAGTACAATTTGAGATTTGTGATCCCTAAAAGTGGGTCTTCCCATTAAAAATGAGAATCTACACTAAACCCTAGAAAAACCTTTAGAATATTCAAGAGAGAATATTCAAAGTGTTCTACCAAAAAATTCAATGTCTCAGATCGCTTTTCTAAACCCTATCATTAAGTATTTATACTATTTAAAATTTAACCCTAAAAATTAAATAGAAAAGACAGTTGGCAGCAGGTACGTCGTGCAGGTACGACTCATAGGGTGACCTATGAGTCATAATTGGGATCTCGTAGTTAGAACTTGACCTTTTGGACTTGACTGTTATGGCCCACTGTTAAGGGTTGTTGCTTGGGCTACGACTTGTATGCTCATCTCGTAGTCTAGCCCTTCAGTTCTTGGTCCAAACTTTTAGCTCTTTGTTTCTTGCTATGACTCTACTTATATGAGTCGTAGTGAGACCTACGACTCATAGAGTGGCCTCGTATGGTTGACCTCCACTTGGCAAATTTCTGATTTTGCTCATTGTTTCTTGCTACGAGATCATCCTATGACTCGTAGCTTGGGCTATGATTCATAAAATGGCTCTTACATCCTACACTTTAGCAAAAATCTAAAATTTTCTCCCAAAATCATGCCAACCTATCTTTTCTGAAATAGCAACACAAAAACCATAAAAAGTTTCATTAAAAACTTGCAAATTCCCTTGTTTTAGGCACCAAATGTGTTGTATTTTGATAGTACATCAACACCCTCAACTTAGAACTGTTGCTTCTCCTCAAGCGATGACTCAATCTAAGCAGACAATGAGAAACACATAGTAGCTACTCTAATGGCATATATATCATTTAACTCCCATTCAGGTACCCATCTCTCTTCTTCAAAGCCTGATTGTAAGGCTACTAAGCAGACCAAAACACCAAGATATATCCGACAATCTACTATGATAAGTAAAGGAGTATGAACAATCCACAATCATTGAATTAGTCATATACCAATCATGCAGTGCAAATGCCATCACAAAAAAGAAGTCTCTCTTTCTCACTCAAAGTGCATTTAAAATTAAGCAATTGTGCGACCATTCTCATTCTCACAAATAAAAATCATGCAAAATGACTAACACCATAGGGTTGCCTTTATACTTAACTCCAGACTAATGACAAAGTGAATTTGGATCACTTTAGGACTTAATGGCTTGTAACATAGGCTCATGTACATGAATTTTTCATTTCTTTCTTTCTTTCCCAACCAACCACCTCATTTTCATTACTTTACCACAATAAAGGCCATCCTCGACTTAGGCTTTTAGCCTAAAGTAAAGGACATAATATCTATTCCCCAAACCAGGGCCACTATTTGAGTCACGCTCAACTTAGACTTTCAGTCTCAATCAAGATTCACATGTTAAAGGATAGACCAGGGCTAATATCAAGGCATTTCATAAAATAAGGCTAAGCTAGCTAGGTGTGAAGAAAGAATAGGTACACGAGAAGCTCAAACAATTGGAACAAGGGATCAACTATCACATTTGGTAGGTCATTTAGGCAAAAGTGGACTTCACTAAAAGAACAATGGCCTAAGATCCTTTCCCAATCCAACCACATCACCAGTCCAATCTTAGAGTAATAAAACAAGTTCTGAGTCCATACATAATACAGGAATGCGGCAAAATAAACTCACACACATATGGCATCATATACACAATCAAGTACAGACTCACAGGCCATGCTTCGAGCATTAACTTGCCTTCTCCTTATCAGAACAAACATTGCTAGATAATCACATGCATGATTGCAAAATTAGCCAATAATCTTAAAAAAATTGAGGGTACCAAATTTTTAAAACATTCAAAAAGCATTTCAAGATTGTATATATGCCCAAAAGATAGTAACTACTATATATCAACAAATTATCTACACTACCTAAACATGTCGATTCAACAGAAATTAAAAACATCCACAAGGAAAAAGAAACACAGTAAGAAAACCTTGGGATCAAAAATACGGGGAAGTTATGGACTTGAGGTTACTCAGACTTCACCCTAATCCATAACTTCCCTACACACACACACACAGCCCAAAAGAAAATAAGATACTTTGTCCTCAAAGTACATACATAAAGAAGGGAAACAAGGGGCATACCTTGGGTTACCTCCCAGGAAGCGCCTGATTTAGTGTCACGACATGACGGGATGCTTTTTGTACTCATTCTTCTTCAAGGTCCCACTTTTCCACTATCTTAATTTCTTCCATATCACCTATGTATAGTTTGTCCCGATAGCTATTGACCTTGAAGATTTTACCATCCCTGCTTTCTAATTCGATGGTACCATGACTAAAAGTAAATACTGCCCTGAAGGGTCCTATCCACTTGGATCTGGGGTTCTCTGGAAACCACTTTAACCTATAGTTGTAAAGAAACACCATGTCTCTTGGAGCCTATTGGCGGTTCTTGATTCTGCAATCATATTGAATATTCTTCTTTCTTTGTACAAGGCAGAGCTCCCATATGCTCTAAGCCAGAACTCATCAAGTTCATTAATTTGCATTCGCCTAGATGTTAATGCTTCATTCTAATCTAGATTTAGCTTGTTTAGTGCCCATAGTGCTTTATACTCAAGTTCAACTAGCAGGTGATAGGCCTTCCTAAATACCAATTGATATGGAGATATTCCAATTGGTGTTTTGAAGGTTGTGCAGTAAGCCCACAAGGCATCATCCAACTTTCCAAACCAATCCGTCCGAGTCACATTCACAGTCTTGGACAAGATTTGCTTTATCTCTCTATTTGACACTTCTACTTGCCCACTTGTTTGGGGATGGTAAGAGGTTGCCACATAGTGATTTACACCATCCCTCTCAAGGAGAGCTTTGAAAAATCAATTGCAAAAATGAGAGCCTCCATCATTGATAATTGCTCGAGGTGTGCCAAATCTAGTGAAGATGTTTCTTAAGAGAAATCCGGTGACACTCTTGCCTTCATTGTTTGGCAAGGCTATAGCCTCTACCTATTTAGAGACATAATCAATAGTAACTAGGATATACTTATTTCCATAAGAGCTTACAAAGGGTCTCATAAAATCAATACCCCAGACATGAAACAACTATATCACCAAAATAGTATTAAGAGGAAGTTCTTGCCTTCATGAGACACCACCCTCCCTTTGGCATCTGTCACAAGACTTGACATAATCATAAGCATCTTGATGTATAGATGGCCAATAACATCTACACTGTAATACCTTATAAGTAGTACGAGCTTCACTGTGATGGCCACACACCAATAATGAGTGCCATGCTTCAATGATGCTCATCATTTCCATCTCTGGAACACATCTACAGATGGTTCCATTAGCAGATAAACGAAATAAGTATGGCTCATCCCAAAAGAATTTCTTCACATCGTGCATGAATTTGTGACGTTGATAGGTATTCAAGTCAGGTGACACTATGCAAATCACCAGATAATTAGCATAGTCTGCAAACCAAGGTATGAGATCATGTGAGGTTGCCAATACCCTTTCATCAGGGAAAGAGTCATTGATATTAAGACCATCATCAAATTTCACCATAGCTTCATCCTCTAATTTTGTAAGGTGGTCGGCTACCAAATTTTCTGAGCCCTTTCTGTCAATCATATCAAAGTTGAATTCTTGCAAGAGGAGTACCCATCAAATTAGTCTTGGTTTTGCATCCATTTCAGCCATCAGATATTTAAGTGTTGCATGGTCTATGTGCACTATCACCTTGGCTCCCAACAAGTATGACCAAACTTTTTCAAATGCAAAAACTAGTGCGAGCAATTCTTGTTTAGTGACTGTATAATTCTTCTAAGCTACATTAAGTGCCTTGCTAGCATAGTAGATAGGATGCAGAATCCTCTCCCTACTCTGCCCAGCATCACACCTAAAGTAACTCCACTTGCATCACACATTATTTCAAAGGATTTTGACCAATCTGGAGCCACAATAATGGGCACCGAAGTCAACTTTCTCTTCAATTCTTCAAAGGCTTGCATGCATGCATCATCGAACACAAATTTGGCATCTTTCTCCAATAGCTTGCATAGGGTTCTGAGACCTCAAAAAATCCTTTATAAAGTGATGGTAGAACCTTGCATTACCCAAGAAACTCCTGATACCTTTCACAGAGATTGGTGGTGGTAGCTTCTCAACAACCTCAATCTTTGCTTTATCAACCTCAATGCCTTTACCTGAAATTCTGTGACGAAACACAATGCCTTTCTTGACCATAAAGTGACACTTCCACCAATTCAACACTAAGTGACTCTCAACATATCTTTGCAATACATCACGCAAATATAGCAAACACACCTCGAATGACTGGCCGACCACACTAAAATCATCCATGAACACCTCAATAGTGCTTTCAACCATGTCCGATAAAATAGACATCATGCATCTTTAGAATGTATCTAGAGCATTGCATAACCCAAATGGCATTCTGTTAAATGCAAAGGTGCCATATGGGAAGGTAAAAGTTGTCTTCTCTTGATTTCAGGTGCAATGACAATTTGATTATACCCGGAATATCCATCAAGGAAATAGTACCAACCCTTCTCTGTAAGCATATCAAGCATTTGATCGATGAATGGCATAGGAAAATGATCTTTCTCTGTGGAAGCATTAAGCTTTCTGTAATCCATGCACACTCTCTACCCGATGACTGGTCGCATAGGAATCAACTTATTTTTCTCATTAGGCACTACTGTAATACCCCCTTTTTTTGGAACACACTACACTGGACTAACCCATTCACTATTAGTGATTGGGTAGATTACTCCTGCATCCAACCACTTGATGATTTTTTTCCGAACAACCTCTTGTATTGGAGGGTTTAACCATCTCTGATGTTCGATACTAGGCTTATAATCTTTAACTAGTTGAATCTTGTGAGTATATATCCCTAGAGGTATGCCACTGTTGTCTGCAATTGTCCACCTAATAGCTCTTTTGAATTGTTTGAGAAGTGAGATAAGGGCTTCTGCTTGTCCTTCACCATTTAAGTCAGTTACAACTATGACTAGCAATGTATTGCTTTCTCCCAAGTATGCATATTTTAGATGCGCTACCAGGTGGGATTTTTACAGATAGTTTCGTAGGTAGAGTCTCCCAGTTGCTCAAATCAAACTCCAACTTGGTCTGTCGTCTAAGCCCAAATGACATTCTGAGAGCATTGACTGTCTCTTCATAAGCAGGGATGCTTTCACCATTAAAATTCATAATCACATCTGCTAAAGGTTCAACCCTTAGTCTTAACTCAATCGGGATCTCCACTTTATCATCATCACCCATTTCAATCATTGAGATGACCTGAAACTCATAATTCTTTCTATCTTGTTGGCAAACCTGAAACACAAGTGCCTCTTCACCAAATCTAAGAGGAAGTTCTTGCCTTCATGAGACACCACCCTCCCTTTGGCATCTGTCACAAGACTTGACATAATCATAAGCATCTTGAGCGGCCCCTTCTCCATGTCAACCAAGATACGACCCGTGGCTAAGAAAGGCATTCCCAAAATGATAGAAACTGCAAAATCAACCTTACAGTCAAGTATAACAAAATCTACAGGAAATATAATTTTATCTACCTTTACCAGCACATCATACAGTATCCCTGCAGGCTTCGTAACTGTTTTGTCTGCTATTAGCAATGCATCTTTGTAGCGAAAGAGGTGCCCAAACCAAGCCTTTTGAAGATGGCAAGGGGCATCAAGTTAATGCTATCTCCTAGATCACATAATGCTTTGGAAAATACAAGTTCTCCGATAGTGCATAGTATGGTGAAGGAACTTGGGTCTTTACGTTTCTGCACCAATGACTTTGTGGTAATGGCACTACAGTGTTGAAAAATTTGAGAGTGGTCCTGGCTAACTATTTGCTTCTTCTTGACTAGATCTTTCATCCATTTTACATACCCAAGCATCCGCTCAGAGCTTCAATCAAAGAAATGTCCACTGACAATTTCTTAAGCATTACCAAAACCTGCTCAAACCTACCTTCCTCTTTTATCTTCCCAATCCTTTGTGGAAAAGGTCGGGGGTTTTGGAAAGGTTTTATATTTCTTTGGTTGCTCTCTTATGTTGTGCATTTTGGTTTCTTGATTGACACTTCTTACATTTTTCATCCATAACATCTGGCATAGGTGGATCGATGGTACGTTTATCACTCCTAGTCATGACCGCCATGCAATGCCCATTATTCTTTAGATTTTGAACTGTATTGCTTGGTAAGGTGCCCTTTTGGCACTGGTTCAATTGCGAAGAAACTTGCCCAAATTGTTGTTCTAATTGCTTAATCGCTAAGGAGTGAGACTCTATTTTTTGGTTGATGCTTGAAATTTCCGATTTCATTCCTTTCAAGGTCTCATCTTGGTGGTTGGCTCTTTTCAACAACTTCTCAAACATCTCTTCCATCCTCGAAGTATTTGGCACGGCATCACGGTTGTGGGGCGGCACATAAGGACCATTCCTATAGCCATCTCTTCTGCCCCATTCGGCATCCGGCGCTCTCTCTCTTTCAAAGTAGCCATCGCAGTTGTCTCTATAAGTACTATCACGGTTGTAGTTCTGACTTGTCACGACCCAATCCCGTGGCCGTGACTAGGGCCCAAATAGGGCCCTCAAATGCAAACGCTAACCAGATTACAAACAAATATCTCATTTTTACAGAAATTTTGGCAGAGTTTCCTCTGTTTTACTGACTATCCCAAAATGACCTGCATATCAGAGTATACCAATAGAATCCAGACAGAGCCAACAGAAAATCACATAGACATATACATGCCGCCACAGCAGGTAAAACCGCCCATCAAACACATCATGCAGGTCTTAATCAAATAGACTGGGCAGAATCCACACGTGTATATATCTATAGACCTCTAAATAGACCGACAGAATCATAACACGGGATAGGGCCCCGCCGTACCCCTGAATAGATATACATAATGCAACGAATGAAAATATACATATATACATATATATACCAAAAGTGGGCTCCGGAGTAGGGAGCACTTCAAACAACAGAAAGGTGTCCTAAACTGGTGGATCCGCAAACTGCTCGTCAATACCTGCGGGCATGAAACGCAGCCCCCGAAGAAGGTGGTCAGTACAAAATACGTACTGAATATGTAAAGTGTAATGTACAGAATATAAATTAGAGTAATGATCCAAAACAAAAGTAGGGCAGTCAAATGCATGTTCAAAACATCAAAATATTTATTTTCAAAATAGCAAATTATACATAATGCACAGGAATGATAGCAACCTCCAAACTTGCGCCATACCACGGCGTAACACCAAAAAGTTCAAATCTCTGAAATCTCCGTCACATCTCACAAAAGGGTATAAAACCACACATATTAGAAGCCCAGCACCTTATAGCCCTAATCTAAATGGAGCCCGTCCCTTGGGCAAGCCGACCTGTCAAACACAGCGTAACCCCTGAGTATGTATCATAATGCGCACGACAAACAACTGGCTCGAGAACCGATGAACGATATCATCATAGGCGCGAGCAGAATCATGAGTGATCATATGCATAAAATCATTATCATAAATTCCAAAAGATAAGTAAAATATTCATATTCGAAATCAAATAAGATTTATTCCAATTTCTTTCAAAGTTACTAAAGTTTGCTTAAAAAGGCATTGCGGGCCCCACGGCTGATGAAAACCCGAACTGGCGCAACTTAAGAGGAACATACTTATCCTAGTTCATACGAACTCCTATGAAGTATTCCAAACGGTTTTCAAGGCACTCCCATCTTTCTATTAAAAGTTATGAACATTTATAGTTTTAAAACTAATAAAGAATGAATCTTTTTTTTTAAAAGTACTTAAATTTCACAAATGTTTGCAACTTACCATCTCCATAAACACAGGAGTCTAGATTCTGACGAAATATCATAAGGTGCAAAGAAACAAATACGAATCACACACAAGCTCAGATTTCAAAGATAGAGTTCTCTCGAGACTTGTATTATAGCCTAAGTTTAGTTAGAACATGCCAATGGAAAAGGTTACTTTACATATCTTAAACACTTTCCAAAACAATCCAAACGCAGTCCAACTTCAACCTATGCTTCAGGATGCCCAAAATCTACAAACAAGTCATAATAATGTTAAAAGATTTGCAAAAGACTTTTTGGGCATTAAATTCCAACTTTGTCCTTAATTTTACAAAAATTTGGGCAGCATCTCCCCTTAAAATAAGCCACCCCGAGAATCCATCTAGGCTCACTCAATCAACAACAACAACAACAACAACCCAACCACATCCATAATCAATTTAAATGGCAATATAACAACAATAACTCCATGTAACATCCTTTAATCACACTTTCAAAACTGGACAGCATACCAATATATATATTTAGGGGATTTCTAATCATTTCTTTACTCTACAGTGATCATATCATGCTAATTAAGCACTCGGTCATAGTTTCAACACAATACAACACATACCATACCACACGGTCTCCCCCTTTGTACACACAATTCACTTCTAACCTTCAATATTCTAAGATTTTCCTTCAATTTAACATATTACAACATACATACAATCTTTATAACACAGAAAACAAGATTAAATCTTACATTTTTGGCTTCAACTACACAATTGAATTAGGGGTCCAAAGATGAAGAAAGAGATGTTTAAATGCCCCAACAACACCTCCAACCTACTTAGGGGCCTCAATATATTAGGTTTGTAACACCAAAATAATTTTGGAATAGAGAAATGAGAATTTGAAAATTTGAGAGCCTAGGCCGAGAGCTCTTTTGTTCTTGCTCAAATTGTTCTGTTCTTGTTTTGTTTAGCCAAAAATTTGCTAAGGGTGGAAAATGATAAAGTCACAAGAGATATAGTGTATATATATGAACAATTCTTGTCAAGACACATGGTCCACTCCACACGTGCACTACTTAGAATTCACCACAATTCTTAGGTGGGCATCACCAAGTTCTCCAAGGGCCCAAAGTTTGAAAATTACACTTGTGGTCCCAAACTTTTTCTAAACAATCCAATTAAGGGCATACGGGTTCTAACATCCTCCCTCCTTAAAACATTTATCCTCGAATGTTAAACCGGCCTTGCAAGCCATAAAAATAATTTTTAGGGGAGTTTCCTTCTAACTAACGTAACAATATATTCAACGCTTAAAATTTACTTATTAAGCAACACAGTTTGGTAAAAAATTGAATTACCTGTAGACACTAGAAATAAGTGAGGATATTTCTTCTTCATCTTTTCCTCAGTTTCCTAGGTTCTTTCTTCCCGGTTATTGTTTCGCCACAACACTTTAACAGAAGCCACATCTTTATTTCGCAATTTCCTTACCTGACGATCCAATATGGCCACAGGGTACACACCATAAGACAACTCTTCTGTGACCTGAATGTCATCCACAGGGAAGATTCTGGAAGGATCACCGATACATTTACAAAGCATGGAAACATGAAACACTGGGTGTACCGCTTCCAGATCAACTAATAGAGCTAATTCATAGGCAACCTTGTCAATTCTATAAATAATCTGATATGGCCCAATGTATCTCGGACTGAGCTTTCCCTTTTTGCCGAACCTCATAACACCTTTCATAGGTGATACTTTCAGGAATACCCAATCTCCAATCTGAAACTTTAAATGTCGACGATGATTATCTGCATAAAATTTCTGTCAACTCTGAGCCTCTAATAACTTCTCCCGAATGCGTTTCACCTTATATACTTCCTGCTGGATCACGTCCAGGCCAATCAACTTAGTCTCGCCAACATCGAACCAACCGATCGGTGATCTATATTTCCTACCATACAACACTTCATATGGTGCCATCTCAATGCTAGAATGGTAGTTGTTATTATAAGCAAATTCATTAAGCGGCAAGTGATCATCCTAACTACCTCAAAAATCAATACAATATGCCCGTAACATATCTTCTAACGTCTGAATAGTGCACTCGGCCTGCCCGTCTGACTGGGGATGGAATGCTATACTGAGACTCACCTGTGTCCCCAAGCCTGCCTGAAAAGACCTCCAGAAATTTGTTGTGCACTGGGCGTCTCTATCTGAGATAATAGATACAGGAACACCATGAAGTCACACAATCTCCCTGATATAAAGTCTAGCTTAATCCTCAGCTGAATAGGTAGTCCGAACTTCAAGAAAATGAGTTGATTTCATCAGTTGATCAACAATAACCCAAATGGAATCATACCTTCGTGGAGTGCAAGGTAAACCGGTTACAAAATCCATATTAATGATCTCCCATTTCCACGTTGGTATTTCTATTTCCTGCAATAACCCACTGGGCTTCTGGTGCTCAATTTTAACTTGTTGGCAATTCGAGCACTAAGCGACGAACTCTGCTATGTCCCTTTTCATACCATCCCACCAATATAAGCATTTGAGATCGTGGTGCATCTTCATTGACCCTGGGTGAATAGAATAACGAGCATAATGTGCTTCGCCCATAACTTGTCGTTACAAACCCATAATATCTGGTACACACAACCTACCCTTGAATAATAATACACCATCGGAGGAGAGTTCAAATGGGGTCTTTTCTTTTCAAGGGTTGTGTCCCTGTATCGAGCCAAATTAATATCCTCGTATTGACACTGCTTAATCTCTTCTATAAGGGAAGATTCAGTCACACCTCGAACCAAGACCCCAACATCTCCAGAATCAGCCAAACAAACTCCAAGACTAGCCAGCTGATGAATATCATGGACTATTTCCCTCCTCTCTGAAGGCACATCCGCTAAACTACCCATGGACTTACGAGTAAGTGCATTTGCCACCACATTAGCTTTCCTTGGATGGTAGAGAATATCTACATCATAATCTTTCAGCAACTCTAACCACCTCTACTACCGCAAGTTCAGCTCCTTTTGCTTAAAGATGTACTGGAGGCTCTTGTGATCAATATAAATATCAACGTGAACCCCATATAAATGATGTCTCCATATCTTCAAGGAATGAATCACTGTAGCTAACTCCAGATCATGGGTAGGATAATTCTTTTCATATTTCCTAAGCTGCCGGGAAGCATAAGCTATCACCCTGCTATGCTGCATCAACACACATCCTAAACCAATACCAAAGGCATCACAATAGATCACGTACCCATTTAGACTTTCGGGAAGAGTCAAAACTGGAGTGGTAGTCAATTTCTCCTTCAGCAACTGGAAGCTACGCTCACAAGCATCCGACCACTGGAATTTCACTCCCTCCTGAGTTAGCCTTGTCAAAGGCACAGCAATAGAAGTGAATTTCTCCATGAATCTCTGATAATATCTATCTAATCCCAGGAAGCTATGTACGTCGATTAGCATTTTAGGCCTAGGCCAATTCTTTATGGCCTCAATTTTCTGGGAGTCCACTCGGATGTCGTCCGCTACGATAATATGCCCCAGGAACGCCATCTAAGACAACCAGAATTCACATTTGGAAAATTTAGCATATAGTTTCTGGTGCTGAAGTGTGCCAAGCACCGTCCTCAGGTGACCCACATGCTCCTCTTCTGATCGGGAATAAACCAAAATATCATCAATAAATATAATCACGAACACATCTAGGAACAGTTTGAACCCCCGATTCATAAGGTCCATAAACATCGCTGGGACATTTGTTAGCTCGAATGACATAACTCGAAATTCAGCCCAAAAGACATAACTCTAAACTCATAATGCCCATATCGAGTCTAGAATGTTGTCTTGGGAATATCCTCCTCCCGCACTCACACCTGGTGGTACCCTGACCGTAAGTCTGTCTTCGAGAAACATCTAGCTCTCTGCAACTGATCGAACAAATCATCAATCCTGGGGAGGGGGTATTTATTCTTTATTGTTACCCTATTCAGCTGCCGATAATCGATGCACATCCGTAGCGATCCATCTTTCTTCCTTACAAAAAATATCAGAGCTCCCTCGCGTGATGTGCTTGGCCGAATAAAACCCTTTTCCAACAGATCTCTCAGTTGCTCTTTCAATTCCTTCAGTTCTGCGAGTGCCATTCAGTACGGAGGGATAGAAATAGGTTGGGTGCCTGGCAGCATATCAATAGAAATCTCCATTTCCCACTCCGGAGGAAGGCTTGGAAGCTTATCTGGAAATACATCGGGGAATTCATTGACAACTGGAATTGATTGGAGAGTTGGTGCCTCTACTTCTAAATCATGCACACAAACCAGATGATAGAGATAACCTTTTATGATCATTCTTCTGGCCTTGAGGTATGAAATAAACTTACCCCTCGGCGATGCAACATTGCCTACCCATTCAATGACTTATTCCCCTGGAAACCGGAATTGGACTATTTTCTTTTGACAATCAACATTAGCATAACAAGAAGCTAGCCAATCCATACCCATAATTACATCAAAATCAGTCATATCCAACTCTATCAAATTGGCCATAGTACAACAGCCATAAAAGGATACCGAACAATTTCTATAAATTTGACTGGCAATAATAGACTCTCCTACTGGTGTAGCTACTTCAAAAGGTGCTATTGGTTCAAACTCTATCTTAATTTTAGTAGCAACTAAAGGAGAAATATACAATAATGTGGAATAAGGATCAATCAATGCATAAACATCTCGAGAACAAACAAATAATACACCTGTAATCACATTCGATGATGCCTCCTGGTCCTGACGGCTGGCCAGTGCATAAGTGCAGTTCGAAGGATTAGTAGAACCTGGGACTCCACCACGACCTCTGCCCCGACCTGCTAATGCTGGAGTACCTCGCCCCGTGGGGTGCATAGCTACCAAGGCCAAAGATGACCCACCGACTGACCCAGTCGACTGAACTAACCTATCTGTTCCACTTCTTACTGGAAAATCTCTCATCTAGTAGACCTGTTGGCCACATCTAAAACAAGCACCAGTGGTGCGAAAACACTTCCCAGGGTGCCATTTCCCACAATAAGAACACGGAGGTCTAGGTGGCCTCATCTGACTGCTGAAACTCGAACCTGCTCCCTCGGACCTCCTACTGGCAAATTGTTGGGGTATACCCCATGCTGGCTGGGGAGGATATCTACTCTGCTACTGCTGGAGCTATCTACCTCGATAATCCCCTACATACCCGGCTGACCTGGCCTTTTTGGGCTGGCCTCTATCTTCTACTCTATCAGTCTGATGTCTCCTGCAACGGTCCTCCATGCTCTTGGCGTGGGCCTGAATACGAGCAATGTCCATGCCGAGCTGGGCCGCCATCACCAAGCAACTATCGATATAGTACGGGTCCAACCCTACTATGTACCGGTGCATTCGGTCTACCATATTAGCAATATGTGCGGGTGCATATCTGGCCCAACCAATCAAATTCCAAGTTATATTCCCAAACTGACCTGCCCCACTATTTTAGCATCAAGAATCTATCCTCCCTGGCTAGTCTCACCTCTGGGGGTAGAAAATTGGCCAAAAATACCTTGGTAAACTCGCCCCAAACCGCTGGAGAGGCACCCTCGCCTCTAGATAGTATCCATAACTCATACCAGTTAGCTGCCAC
>DF368790.1:1438-16216 GCA_000787875.1 Solanum virginianum
TTAGCTAATTGTCTAGTATTCAGATGGCACCTTATGAGGCGTTGTATGGCAGGAAGTGTGGGTCATTGATCGATTGGTTTGATATTGGAGAGACTGAGTTGATTGGCCCAGATGTGATTTAGCAAGTGGTGGATAAGGTGAAACTCATTCGGGAGCGATTATTAGCGGCTCAGAGTCGGCAGAAATCTTATGTAGATAATCGCCGTCGACATTTAGAATTTCAGATTGGTGATTGGGTTTTTCTTAAAATGTCACCTAAGAAAGGTGTTATGAGGTTCAGTAAGAAAGGAAAGCTCAGTCCGAGATATATTGGGCCATATCAGATTGTTCTTAGAATAGGTAAGGTTGCCTATGAATTAAATCTGCTAGCTGATTTGGAAGCGGTACACCCGATATTCTATATTTCTATGCTTCGTAAGTATATTAGACCCTTCTAGAATCTTCCCTGTGGATGATATCCAGGTCACAGAAGAATTATCTTATGGAGAGCAGCCTGTAGCCATATTGGATCGTCAGGTGAGAAGGTTACAAAATAAAGATGTGGCCTCTGTTAAACTGCTATGGCAAAACAATAACCGAGTGGAAATGACCTGGGAAGTTGAAGAACAGATGAAAAAGAAGTATCCTCACTTGTTTTCAGTTCCTACAGGTAATTCAATTCTTCACTTGAATCTGTTGGCTGATAAATAAATTATTGACCAATAAATGTATTGTTGTGATAATTGAAAAGGAAACTCCCCCAAATTATTTGTATGACTCGTAAGGATGGTTCAACATTTGAGTACGAATGGTCTAAGGGGGCGAGGATGTTAGAACCCATATGTCCTTCATTGGATACATTAGGAAAAGATTGGGATCAAAAGTGGAATTTTTAGAAGTTGAAAATCATGAACTAGTAAAGTGGTGCCCACATGAGTTGGTTGAAAATCATTTCTAGCTTTCCCAAAAATTATTTGTTGATGGAAACCCCCTTTATTGAGGTTCCTAAGTAGCGTAGAAGTGTTGTTGGAGCGATTAGTCCTCTATTTTCTCACTTTTGGAAACCCTAGCCCATTTGTGGAGTTGAAGAGAAAAGGTAAGATTTGATCTTGTTTTATGTGTTGTAAAAGTTGTAAGCATGTTGTAGTATGTTAAAATGAAGGAAATCATGAAATATGGAATGTTGGAAGTGAGTTGTGTGTGAAGATGTTTGGGACTGTGTGAGTATGTATGGGTTGTGTAGTGTAGTGTTGTGTTGTGTTGGAATTATAAATTGATACCTAATTAGTATATTATGATCATTGTAGGGTGAAGGATGATTGAGAATCATTCATATGTGTATGTTGGTGTGCTAGCCAAAATTATGAATATGGTTAAATGGTAAAAGGGAGGAGTCTCGATGGAACTCTATTCTCGCAATCTGAGCTTGTGTATGATCTGTATCTGTTCCTTGGCATTCTTATGTTAATTTGTACAATATTGACTCCTATGTCTTTGAAATTTGTAAGTTGCAAGAATATGTAAAATTTGAGTAATTTTGAAAGAATTTATTCTTTATTGATTTTTAAACTTTAAACGTCCGTAACTTTTGATAGAAAGCTCGAATTTCCTCAAAAACCATTTTGAAATGCATCATAGGAGTTTGTATGATCTAGGTTGAGTATGTTCCTCATAAGCTGGGCCAGCTCGGGTCTCCATTGGCCATGGGTCCTGCGATGCCCTTTTGTGCGATTTTGATAACTTTGAGAGAATTTGTAATATGTATTATTCTAATATCAAACATACTTTTTTTTTGAATTTATGATAATGATTTTATGTATATGATTACTCACTACTCCGCTCATATCTATTATGATATCGTTCACCGGTTCTCGAGCTGAGTGATTGTTGTGCGCATTATGAAATACTCTGGTGTTAGACGGTGTCTGGCAGTGAGAACAGGGACGGCGATACGTAACGCCTTGATCACTGCATATTCTTTTATGTTAGGTGTTAGGCTGGATTTGGGTGAGTACGAGGATAGCGATACATAATGCCCAACTCACTCATGTTATTTCTGTATTGCGATATGCGAGTACAGGGATAGCGATACGTAATGCCTGGCTCACTTACACTATTTATGTCTTATGATATGTGATGGGGATTCGAATATTTGAAACTTTTTGGTGTTATGCTGTTTTATGGCGCCATTGTCGGCTGGGCGACCATATTTCCTGTGCCCTATGCATGATTTTGTATTTTGAAAGCAAACATTTTGATATTTTTGGATATGTATTTATTTTCCCTACTTTTGGTTCAATTATTACTCAGATTTGTATTTTGTACATTCTGCTTTACATATTCAGTTCGTACTTCATATTGACCCCCTTTTTCGAGGGCTGCGTTTCATGCCCGCAGGTACCGATGTACAGTTTGGTGACCCACCAGCTTAAGACACCTTTCTGCTATTTGGAGTGCTCCCCTTACTTCAGAGCCTACTTTTGGTACATACACTTGTTCGTTATTTTGCATATACAATTATTCGAGGGTACGGCAAGGCCCTGTCCCGTCCTATGATTTTGTCAGTCTATTTAGAGGTTTGTGGATATATATGTGTGTGGGTTGTGCCTATTTTATATGGTTAAATCTGTGTGATGTGTATGTTGAGAGGCTTTACCTGCCATGGCGGCCTTGTCGGCCTGTATATGTCTATATGTTGTTTTATTGGCCCTGTGTGGTCTCTATTGGTATTTTCTGATATGCAAGAATATTTTGTATAGTCCATAAAAAAAAGGAAACTCTGTCAAAATTTTTGTAAATATAAGATCTGTTTGTAATCTGGCATTGTGATCGTGTTTGGGGGCCCCAATTGGGACCTAGTCATGGCCCATGGGGTTGGGTCGTGACACAGCTAACATTTGCTTCATGACACTTGGTGAAACCAGTAAGGTAATAACCCCCAAATGTCCTAATTGCTATGACCATCAGAACACTATTGACATACTTACTAATGAACTTCAAAAGGTCATCGAAGAATATAATAAGATTTCCAACGAAAAGAAAAACTAGGAAATTCTTCTTGAAGGAAGTGAAGTTGAAATCGACTTACTTCAAGAGGAGTTTGATGAAGTTAAAATTCACTTAAAAAATTCTCGAAAAACTTCAATCCAATGTTCCTTTCATTCTAAAACTACTTTGCATAAAAACATGCCAAAAACCAATGATTTAGCAAATAACGACTTCTATAGACCCACCTGTTTCACCTTTGGTGAGGTTGGACACAAAGCTTTCAAGTGTAACACTTTTAAAATTGGATTTGAATCTGGAGATCAAAATTCTCTATTGCTAATAACCAAGGACCCAATGAAAATTGGGGACCTAAATCAAATTAATTTTCTCTTGATGCAGGCACCCCAAAATAAATCTTACAAGAAAGGAATGTAGGTCATTGATAGCAGGTGCTCAAGACATATGACAGGAAAGAAAGAGAATTTTAAAAGTGTAAAGGAATTTGATGGAGGATATGTGAGATTCAGTGACAATGCAAAAGGTGAAGTTACAGGTGTTGGTACAATCACAATAAGTCCCTCATGTGACCTTATTGAAGTCTACCTAGTTGACAAACTCAAACACAATCTTTTGAGCATCAGTCAACTCTGTGATGCCGGGTTTGATGTAAACTTCAATGTTGTGAAATGCACCATCTCAAATTTACTGAGAAATGTTACCACTATTGGTGAACGTGTAGAGAACATATATGTGCTAAACAATGTAGATCTTCCTACTCTAACATGTCTAATAGCTATCTCAAATAATCTATGGGTATGGCACAGGAAACTTGGGCATGCCAGTATGCATGCCATTGAAAAACTCTTAAGACTTGATCTGGTTATTGGGCTTCCAAAGCTAAAGTTTGAAAATGATCACCCATGTGATACATGTTAGTGCGAAAAACAAACCAGATCATCCTTCAAAGCCACTGACAATGTCTGGACAACTAAATCACTTCAACTCCTGCACATGGATCTATTTGGACCAACCAAAATGGCAAGTATATATGGTAAATATTATGCTTTTGTTATTGTCGATGATTATTCTCATTTCACCTGGGTAATTTTCTTATCTCATAATCATAAAGCCTTCACAAATTTTGAAGTATTTTGTAAAAGGATTCAAAGAGAAGCAGGTTATTTCATCACCAGCATTTATAGTGATCATGGAGGAGAATTTGAAAATAAATTGTTTGAAGAGTTTTGCAACAACCATGGCATCACTCAAACTTTCTCCTCACCAAGAACCCAACAACAAAACGGAGTGGTGGAATGAAAAAATTGATCTCTGCAGGACTGTGAATAAACCATGTTATTGGATCAATGGCTACCTAATCATTTTTGTGCAGAAGTAGTCAGTACAGCTTGTCACATCCTAAACATATGTCTGATCAGACCCATTCTGAGGAAAACTCCTTACGAACTCTGGAAAGGAAAAAGGCCAAACATCAGCTACTTTTATCCTTTTGGCTGCAAATGTTATGTCCACAATAACTATAAGAATAATCTGGGTAAGTTTGATCCTCGAAGCGATAAAGGTATATTTCTCGATTACTCTCCTTCTAGCCATGCATTTTCAGTTTTTAATAAACACACTTTTTTGTCGAACAATCTGTATGTGTTGTCTTTGATGACTCTAACCCAAGCTTGCAGTTGCCTGAGGAAGACCCTCTAAGTCATCCTTCTCAAAATTCCCCATCTAGTCCTCTACTACTGAGGAGTCAACTCCCAGTCCTAAAAAGTCGACTACTCTTCTTGAAAAGGTTGTATTTCTAAGAGAATGGTAGGACAGTGCAAGCTACCAAAATGATTTCATCATTGGAAACTCCACAAACAAAATGCAAATCAGACTATCACTGAGAAAGCAAGCATCAGTTGCATTAGTCTCTCAAATGGAGCTAAAAAAAGGTGGATGGAGCTCTCAAGGATGAATTCTGGGTAAATGCAATAAAGAAAGAGTTGGAACAATTCAATCGCAGTGACGTCTGGACCCTCATAGAAAAAACTAACAATTGCCCAGTCATATGAACAAAATGGGTCTTCCAAAATAAAATGGATGAAAATGGGAATGTTGTAAGAAATAAAGCAAGGTTAGTCGCCTAAGGCTACTCTCAACAAGAAGGTATTAACTATGATGAAACTTTTGCTCCTGTAGTAAGGTTAGAATCTATTCGCATACTTCTTGGCTATGCCTCTTTATATCATTTCAAACTCTTTCAAATGGATGTCAAAAGTGCATTTTTAAATGGTTTATCAAGGAGGAAGTTTTTGTCAAACAACCTCCAAGCTTTGAAAACTCCTCGTTGCCAAATCATGTTTTCAAACCCTCAAATGCTCTTTATGGACTGAAACAAGCTCCAAAAGCTTGGTATGAACATCTTAGTAGTTTTTTAATTAAAAATGATTTTAAATAAGAAAATATTGATACTACTCTTTTTGTTCAAAAGTTTAATTCAAATCTTCTTATTGTTCAAATCTATGTTGATGATATAATTTCTTAAAGTCCTAATATCTCACTGTGTGAGAATTTTGCAAATCTAATGAAAGGGGAGTTCGAGATGAGTCTCATGGGAGAGTCACCTTTTTCCTTGGACTTTAAATCAAGCAGATCGATTAAGGTATATTTATTTGCCAAAGTAAATATACAAAGGACCTGATCAAACGTTTTGGAATGGATCAAGGAAAGGCCTACGGGACACCTATGAGCCCATCTACATGTTTAGAAGTTGATCAAGATGGAAAACTAGTTGATGAAAAGACATTTCAAAGAATGATCAGGTCACTACTTTATCTCACCGCTAGTCAGCTGATACCATGCTTAGTGTGCGCAAATGCTCAAGGTTCCAATCGACTCTCAGAGAGTCCCATCTGACTGCCATCAAAAGAATTATCCACTATCTGATTGGAACAACAAACTTGGGCCTATGGTATCCTAACTCTATTGTTTGCTCTCTAACTGGATATTCAAGTGCTGACTTTGTAGGAGATAAATTAGATAGAAAGTGTACTAATGGATCATGCCAATTGTTAGGAGAATCTCTTATCTCTTGGCAAAGTAAAAAATAGGCATCAGTTGCACTATCATCCACTGAATCAGAATATATGGCCATCGAAAGTTGTGGTACTCAACTACTATGGATTATGCATCAACTTGAAGATTTTGATATCTTTTTTAAACAGGTTTCACTTTTTTGTGACAGTACGAGTGCCATAAATTTATCTAACTATACTATACATCATTCTAGAGCTAAGCATATTGATATTAAGCATTATTTTATTCATGAAAAAGGTGATTTTTCTCTAGATTTTGTGAGCACCGAAAATCAACTTGCATATATTTTTACCAAACCTTTACACGAAGAAAGATTTTCATATCTGCGAGGAAAATTGAATATTATTTTGTTTCCTTACTAATTTTTCAAAAAAGATTTTTTATTTTATTTCCTTGTTTGACTTCCGCATAAATTGATTTTTAATTATTTATTTTCCTTTGTAAATGTCTTTTAAACACCTATTTTTGGTCCACAAAATCTCCTCTCCCTTTCCGCATGTCTCCTTCCTTTTTCTACCTCCCTCTCCTCCCTCTACTTATTACTCATCATTACCTATGCCTCTTCGTCAGCTTAAACCCTTCATTCCCTTCAGTTCCACCACCCTGTCCCATCGTCTCACCCCCTTGTCTTCCTTCCTTCACCTTAAAGGCTTCACGCCGCCACCTCTATCCCCACACTTCATCTTCTTTTTTCATCCCTTTCCTCCTTTCTCTCTCTCTCTAATATCTACCTCACCATGACCCGTATTCACTTAATGCCTTCACAGAAAAACCCTAAAAAAAGCTCCTCTATAGAGCTAGACTTCATCTCCTTGGACTCCTCTGAGGAAATCTCCTTTCCTCGCCCCTCATCTTCCTGTAAGAAACCCTTCATCAAGTGCAATAACCCTTAAAAATATTGACCCACCCCTCCCGATCCTCTGACCGATGATGAGGTTAACAAATTTTGGGATGCCTCTACTAAAGCAAAGTTTGAATTCCTTAAGAAGCATCATATTGTCCCTGGTTGCGTAGTCAACTAGGAACAACTTGATGACTCCCACTCCAAAGTGAGCACCTTCCTACGGGCTCAAAAGCTCTCTCTCCTTCTTCTACTCTGTGGTGTGGAATTCTATGAGGATGCTATACGTATGTTCTATGCCAACCTATGGTGCGCTGGTACGGGTGATGACTTGGAAACCCTTGTTCTAGGGGTGCATATTGTCATCAATAGTCAACACTTCAAAGACATATTCGGCTATCAATTCTCTGGCGATTTACCATACATAACGGCACCTAGCCTTATGACTTTAAAGTATCTCTGGAGGAGGACAGAGCCTTCAACTTAGAAAACAAGTTCGATGCCCTAGAGTTCGGGCCCTTATTACTCTATTTTGAACACCGATTCTTGCCCACATCATCACCACCATTCTGGTTCCCTGGAAAGAATCGCTGAGCAGCATATCCAATAGGGATGTGTTCATCCTCTACTGTCTTCTCAAAAAGTATCATATCAACTGGGTTGAATGCATCAAAGAGTACAAGATTGAGAGTCCAGAGGACTCCAATCCAACTACAAGCCTCTTGTATGGTCTACTCATCTCTCGAATTCTCAGTGAATCCGAAGTGGATCTCTCCGAGTTCAAAGCCACTAAAGTATTTGCCACCTATGATTCATGCACCTTCACAAGCATGGGCTACACTCTGGTTGATGGTCACTGGTGTAAGAAAGACTCTCTCAAGGGGAAGACTAATTTCGTTCTATCTACAAGCTCATCCAACAAGTCGAATCCTTCAGCACTGGAGTGAACTCGTCCAATAATGAACTTGTTGTCTCGATTCAGACAACCTACTCCTCCTTCTTTAACAATTCGAAGAAGTCCTATGACAATTTCTGCTGCAGTGTGACTAATATCCTGAAATACTTTTCAGACATAACTAGACCTCTATTTATTTTCTTTCAGACAATATTTTTTTGGAATCTATAACCATTGGAGCTACTATCCCCCTATGTTATGCTCTCTCTCTACCCTTGTTCTCTGACCTCTCTTTCCTTTACAATAATGCCAAGGGGGAGAAGACTTTATGTACCATATTTTCCTATATTATTATCTATGCTCTATCTGTGTATGCATTGTACATATGATCTAGTATGCTGCATTTACTATCTGTGTACACATTCCCTACTTCGCTATTGCTCTTTGCTCTGTGTCTCTGGATAATAATATAGACAGGGGGAATAAAACACTATCAGATCTTGCAAATCAAAGGTCACCTAGAAAGGGGGAGCTGACTAATGAAATCAAAAAGTCAACTAACTAAACAGGGAAGTTCCCATATAACAAAAACCTATGTCATCATCAAAAAGGGAAAGATTGTTAGTCTCTGATAAGTTTTGATGACTTTGCTTGCAGGAAAACCAAAAAGGAAAGAAGATAGAAGATCTCATGGAATGGCTAGTTGAAAAGCTTGTGAAAAGAGAAGTACTCTAATCACTGGCAGATTTATGAAGTATTATAAAGGAAACAGTATCAGTCAAAGATCCATCCGTAGAATTGATTGAGAGAAGATCGCGGAAAGATGGAATCCCTGGATGATTGCTACTGAAGGAAAGAAGATCAAGTACTGCTAGAATGAAGAATCATAGATAGAAATGCATCCAATTACAACTAGATGTATTCCCAATCAAAGATCCCCCTTAATCTTTGATTGGAAGAACTCTCTTGGGTCAAGTAATACATCCAACGGCTAGTCCGTAAAAAGCCTTCTATATTAGTCATCTTTCTTAGTTTTAGAGTTTGTACTTTTGAGAAAAAAGATCTAGGTTGAAAACTCTACTATTTTACTTTAGCATTGTAACCTTGAGTGAACAATTATAAAGAAAGAGAGAAAAACATGAGGTTTTCTAGACTGTGCTTTCTTGAGAGGAGTTGAAAAATTGCTCTGATCTGCAAATCATACTGTGAGAAAAAGATAGAGATTGTAACCATCCTTTCATTTCAAACCATAAAAGGAACCCTATTGATCCAAGGGGACTGGACTAGGCACCACATTGGTGATCCAAACCAGTATACATCATTGTGTTCTTTACTTTACTGCAATACCTTTAATTTCGCATTAGTCAACTAAGTCTCAACCGAAGTCAATTGTCGTTAAGATTTCAATTAACCCCCCCTCCCTCCTTGAGAATCATCAATAAGATACTATGCTTACTCTAAGATGGGATCAGGTTCTATCCCAGAGTTTGTTAATACATAAAATCATTTCATTCTAACAAATTCCTCTTATTTGATGATGACGAATAACTCAATTTGACTAACCTTTTGGTAGACAAATAACAACAATGCAAATCCAAGACCACAGTGCTTCCCCCATTTTACAATTCCCTCTTTCATAGTGCATTCCTGTTACATGTTTAACCATACTTCCCCCTCAATATATTCCCCCTTTTGACATCATCAAAAAGGAGTACAGTAAACCAAAATGAGTGATACACATGAAGTGATAAAATCAAGGCACAATCAGTTCGTAAAACACAATGAAAACAATAAGATAAAAGTAGAATAGATAGATAACATAAGGACCTGGACATTGGAAAAGCCTTAAGAATGCTTAGAATATCAATTTTCCAATATTTTAAGAAAAGGTGTCCCTCAAAGGACACCTTCACGAGCCATGGAGGGGCTCACGAGCCGTGGAGATGAGCCTAGGTTCATGCCTTGAGCTTCCCTCTAGTTTTGGCTAAGGAGGCTACCATGGGCACTTGTACAGTCTATGCAAGATGCCATAGCTCATGGTGATGCTTTCATGAAGGAGTCCTGTGGAATTTTGGCTAAGTGTTGAATCACCATCTCAGAACTTGGGTACTTTTCATGGACCACTGTACGATCAGTAGAGAGTTTTACAGACCGTGAATCCTTTAGTGGAAACACCCTTGCAAAAGAATTTCTAAGTGTCAGAGGAGACATTTTCATGGACCATTGTACGATCACTGAACCTTTGTACAGTCTGTGGTGCTCTTGTACGAAACCCCTGGACAATTTTTTAAGTTTGCTTCATCAATGGTCTTTTCATAATTTTGGTTTATTTTAAAGGTCTTTTAGGACCTTGATACCTATCCTAAACCCCTAAGTCATATTAAACTCACTCTTTACACTCATTCACTCGCATTATACACTCAAGCTCTAGAATTCAATTCCTAAGTTCTCTCTACAAAGTCTAGTGTTGGAGATTCAAGCTAGGATATCAATTAGGCTTTAATTTCAAGTCAAATCCATCCTAAGTCTTCTAGTTTTTCAAGGTATGTGGGATTGATTAATGATTCCCTTCCAATCATGAAAACCCAAAAATCTATTTCTTCAATTTTATGATATCTAAGTATGATTTCCAAATGGGTCTCTTAAATTAATGTTAATTTTTTGAAATTTATGATTTCCAAATCTTATGATGATTTGAATCTTATTATTATGATTTACATAGGTTATATGAAGAATTAAATAAGCATATCCCTTTAATTTATGAATCCATGCATGGGTAAATTCAAGTATCTTTGAATTATTGATTTCTTCATAGATTTCAATTGATTTCTTCCTATTATGTTATTTTAATTATGAATTATAATTGTCCATGTTATTCCTTCATTCCTCATGACATATGCATGCATGACCATGCATTTTCATGAGATTTATGATATGGGTTAAGATCAATTATGATTATGACTATGATTTCAAGCAAGTATGGTTATTACATGATGTGTGGTCACATAATATCTATGATATGACTTTTAGGAAATTATAAGTGTGTATACACAATCATATACAAGTATGAATAAGCCACTTCTATGCATGTATTCATGAATTGAAGTATGATTTGGCTTTTTAGCCCAAGTATGCATGATTATGAAGTATGTTTGGTATTTAAGCCTAAGTATGCATGAAAATAATTTGAAAACCTTATACTTTTTTTAAGCATGTATATGTGTAGGTATCCTGATGGGATGTTGACTTAGCATTGAATGAGATTGGAGGTGGGGATCGACCTAAGGGGTTCTTATGTAAAGACTCATTTCTTATAACTACGTGTCAGTGTAGGTATATGTTTATGCCCCTTGATGGGATGATTATGAAATTCCTTACCGAAAAGGTTGGGCTGTAAGGTAAGATGACCATCAAACTGAAAAGATCGGGTCATAATGTGTGATGTAGGCTACCCTTGGCAAGTAGTCTACTCTCATCTCAGTGCAAAGGCTATGCATCAGAGATTCATATTATGGCTCGTATGGTCTTAGATATTGGTTATGGTCACATCTTCATTTGTTGAAGTATTACGACATTCATACATCATGGATTTCATGGCATATTAATATTATATTCTTTCTCATATACTTCTTTCTATATAGCTGTGCCCTTGTCATCTAATATTGAATACAGGTTAATATGTTCATAAGCATTTGTATGCCCATATACTTCGTATATTCAAACATACTAATGCATACTCTTTTTCCTACATGATCTAACTATGTAGGTACTAAAGACCATTTTCATCCACCTCTTGACAGTTAGAGTGGATTATGAGCTTGCTAATGGTGAGTCCTTTACTCCAAGGACAAGACCCACCTTCTATCTTCCTATTATGTTATATTCACTTATGTCTTTACTTTGAGGGTGAGCTCGAGACGTGTCTTGGCCGCTATCCTATTTTATGATCTAGTGGTATTGTTGGACATCATGTAAACTATGTACGGGCTTGTTATGTATTATGCCTATTGCTTATAGAGACTATGTTTATGTCTATCTAATGTTGTTGGTGCTATGATCATATGTTTATGATGAGATATAGGAATGTTCAAAGTCCAAAGTCCCTTCTATCCCCATAGTGTGAGTCATACTTATCCGCCTCTTGGAATTTAATTGCTATTTGTTATATGGATTCATGTAACTCCCATTCTTGATGGCATCCCCATAGCTTGAGTCCAAATTCCTATTTACCTTAGAATTATGTGCTTGTTGTTTAATTATGTGCTTGTTGTTTAATTATGCGCTTCCAAACCGTTAATGTGTATATGCATGCTATAAGGCTTGTTTAGGAACTCTGGTGTTCCCATTCGCCATATCACTCCTAAGCCCTAGGCTCGGGTCGTGATAAGCATGATATCAAAGAACAAAGGTTTTAAACTGATCCTTGAAGTCCACATGCAGCGTTAAGTAGAGTCCTATTCATAGGTGTGAAGTGCGCCATACCTATGAGTGGGAGGCTATGATGGCATTTTAGGAATTGTCTCACTTCTTCCTTTCTTATGTCGTGCTATAGAACGTGTCTTGAAATTACCTAACTCTAACGACATGTTTGATCAACTTCGAGTCACATTTCTCAAAGATTGACCTCTATCAAGTTATCATCGGTTGAGGTTCAGGGAGTGTGACATTTTCAAGATAACTTTTTTGGACTAGGTATGCCAATTTAAGTTTCTAGTGATGTCCTTTGGTTTGACTAATGTTCCGGCAGCATTTATGGATCTTATAAATTAGGTGTTCAAGCCATTCCTTAATAGTTTTATGGTTGTCTCCATCGATAATATTCTAATTTACTCCCAGGTAAGCGGGAGCATATGGATCACTTGAGGTTGGTTCTTCAGACTTTGGGGGAGGAGTAATTGTTTGCCAAGTTTAGTAAATATGAGTTTTGGTTGAGTGAAGTGGCTTTTCTAGGCCATGTGGTATCCGGTGATGGCATTAGGGTTGACCTTAAGAAGACCGAGGCTGTGAAGAATTGGCCAAGATCATTGACTCCTTCTGATATTTGCAATTTTCTTGTGTTGGTTCGTTACTATCGGAGGTTTGTTGAAGGTTTCTCATCCATTGCATCTCCATTGACTAAATTAACTCAAAAAAAAGGCCAAGTTTATATAGTCGGAAGAGTGTGAGAAGAGTTTTCAAACTTTGAAGGATCGACTTACACTAGAACCTATTTTGACTTTATCAAATGGCTTAGATATGTTTATGGTGTAATGTGATACTTCTCAGATTGAGTTGGGTTGTGTGCTCATGCAATGATTAAAAGTGCACTCATGCAACGATTAAAGGTGCGTGAATGAAATTAAGAGGTTCTTTTCATGGATCTTTAACAGTTTATCCTTCAGATCCTGCACCTTGATAGTGAGTTCTACATTCTGCTCCTTAAGTCTCAAAACCTCCTCTGAACCAGGTCTCTCATTAGAAAACTTTTTCACCTAAGCATTCAATTTGGCAATCTCAGTATCCTTCTTGGTTATCAGTAAGGTCAATTCTTCTACTTCATGCTTTAGTTGCTCCTGACTCTCGAGCAACTCAGAAACCTATGATTTCCCTTTCTTTCCACTTCTTCCCTCACACTCAATCAAAGTGTTGAGAGACATAATTTGTTTCATTATCCTATTAGTTCATTTTCCAAGTTGGAATCCCACTTCCTTGAATATTCTACCAAGCAACTATCTACAAGCCATGACATGTTTCCCATCCTTTGCTCAATGAATTTTTATCATACGTTTAATCATGATGGCAGGCAGACTAATTTCATCCATCTTTGACAAACACTCCATCCTCCAGACCCCACGTGTGGGATTCCACTGGGTATGTTGTTATTTGTTTGACAAACACTCCATCAAGAAAATATGGGATCCAGTGGCAACTGTTCTTTTCTCAGACCTAGGTAGCAAGTTCTTGTTGATGAATCCAAAATAGACCTAGTATGTGCCCTTTAAAAACCTTTTAGGCACACTAGATCTGTTCAATAGTGGCACCTTTCCAATCTCCTCAATGAAGACACGAGCAACCTACTTATCAGTGACAGACCTGATACCTTTTGTTGGTACTTTCAAAGTTGGCTGAGCCTATCTTCACTAAGGTTGAATAGCAACCCATTAACTATTGAGTTGATACTCCCATCCTTAGTTACTTCCTTATTATAATAGACTTCCCTGACCACTTTCTCAGAGAGAACTGGAATTGACCATGAAAATAGGTGACTCCAACCTTGTATCTCAACATCATTAACAAGCTCCTTCATTCCTAGTCTATAAGCATACACAGATCAAACACTCTTCCACTAAAGATTTTTTTGGGTTTTGAGGATTTCTATATGCTCCTCTTTAGACAACACTTTTTCAACCTTGAGACCAAGTCCCTCACCCTTTACTTCCTTATAATCAAACTCAGAATATGACTCATCTTTTGTTTTCTCTGCTTGGTAAACGCACCCCACACTACCCTTGCCATTTTTTTTAATCCACATTTCCTTTCTTTTTCCTTTTATCTTCTAACTTATCATAACTGCCTTCTCATTCCAAAGTGATGTCCACTACATCACTTCCTGGTATATCAGTTTACATCACACCCTTCTTCTCTTCCTTCTATTCCTCAAAGTTTGAGACCTATTGGCCTATTGCTTCACTCATTAATTTTTGTTGTGATCCCCTTGATTTTTTGGGACCAGGTTTGTCTTGTACGTCTTTAGTAAGGTTTCCTTTTCCCTTTCTAGAGTGTCTTCTCAACAATGTCAAAGGCACATTATCATCTCCTTCATCTTCTTCACTTTACCCCAAAATGAGTTACAACTACTAGTATCGAAGCCTACTCAGCCATAGGTTGTGAAACCTCAACATTTTCTTCATTTTCAATCTTAACACCACTATCCTCAGCCATAGGTAGTGAAATGTCATGCCCCAAATCCCATTAAGGCAGACTGGCACCCGTTGCCGATAAG
>DF368784.1:0-10996 GCA_000787875.1 Solanum virginianum
GCATTCAAAAATTCTAACTTACAACAATTCATCAAATGATTATTCAAATTACCCATCTCACCCGCCTTTCTCAAAATTTTATGGTTTAAAATATGTTTACATTTATTACAAATAGCCTTTGTTTTACATTCACTTTGTGTCATAAATTGCCAAACAACTGATTTTTTTACACGTTACTATTTAGGCCTATATATTTATTACAAATAGCCTTTGTTTTACATTCACTTTGTGTCATAAATTGCCAAACAACCAATTTTTTTACACATTACGATTTAGGCCTACTAGATGCGTTTTGATGTATGGGGGGAGCGGGAGGGGGGGAGTAGTAGTAGTATATGGGGGTTGCGTTTCATCCCCATCATAAATATCATCATCTTTATTAATTTAAAAATCATCTTCCGATAAATCTTCACTAAAACCAAATCATTGTTGAAGAAATTCATGATTTAATTCTATGTTAGAATCGATATCAAAACAAGTTTTGTTAACATGCGTAAAATCTTTCGTATTTATAAGAATTGGCGGTTGTCTAGTTGGTTTAGAAGAACTACCATTTGTCTTTTTTACCGTTTAATGCTTTTACAATTCCACAAAAGAAAGTACTTTTTCCCTTTCCTTTTCTATCGGAATCCATTTTTGATAAAAAGATAATATGAATTTATGAATAATGAAAAAATAATTCAACTAGTAAACTAGTAACAAGTAACAACTAACAAGTAACAATTAAAGAATAAAAATTTATAAGATGAAATTAATAAGTTGGAAGAAATGTACCGAACATCTGTGTAAAAACAGACATAGAAACTGAAGTTGATGAAACTTGAAGCTTGAATATACTCCAAATATGCTCCACCAAATTTTGCTTCAAATTTCAAATAACTAATTAACTAATTAATAATACGAATTTATTAATTAAGATAAGAGAAAGTATATAATTAATATTAATAATTATTTTGATAGTTGTAGAGAGATTTGAAAAATGAAAGAGTTGAGAAAGTTGAGAGAATTTTAAGAATATATTAAGAGATTTAGAGAATTTGTATGAATTATTAAATAATTGTGGGGGTATTTATAGATTTTTAGGAATAAAAAAAACCTAAAGTAAAGTAAATAGCCATTGGAATGACTAGTTTCCTGGTGGAATTGAGCCGTTGGGTGTAAGGGCCCCACTTCAAATGGTTATAATTCCAATTAAATATTTTTTAAAAAAAATGGGTAAATTTCGGACCAATTACTGAATCGAAACTAGTAAACCAGTACCAGTAATTATCGAGTTTTTTACCCTTCCCTTCTCGGTACCCCTCCCGTTATACCTCTAAACTGGACCTACTAGTATAGGATCGGATCGGGTTCGGAATTGGAACTAAACCGGGACAGAACTGGATCGGTATCGATAGGTCCCGGTTCCGTTGCTAGGCCTAGACAGGACAAAAAGACCTCAATTATGGATCGTGGTCCATTCCATAGACCGTGAAAGGGGTCTCATATTGGTAACACACACTTTGGACTTCTTTAAAACCTAGAATACAACTTCAACTACGACTTGTAAAATAATCAACGAGCCTTGCTGCTAACTCGACTCAAAACTTTAGAAAATCATTTTTTTCACCAAGTCTGCCCTCCATTCTATGGGCACAAGTTATGGCCTGTGGAGCGACCTATGACCCATCATCCCCTTAGTACATTAGTGGCCCTTGAAACTTGACCTACTAGAATTGCTCACTTAGAAGCCACGAACCAATGCATGGCTCGTATATCATTTTATGGCTCATAAACCTTTTTGTGAATCCTACTTACACTTTCAAAAATTTCCAAATTTCATCTTAGGAACTATTATACCTTCCAACATATGTCGCCTTACATTTAAATTCTTTTCTATTTATGTTCAATACCCATAAATGCTTGTTTAATACTAAGAGGCATGGGTGAGGTGCCTTCGGGTTCCTCATTTATCATGTTATGACTAAGACCTAGGCTTGGGTCATGACAAATTTGGTATTATAACATGAAATTTTGAAATGCTTCTTAGATTTCAAACATACATTTCGAATAGGGTCTTGTTCATGATTGTAAAGCGTGCCACAATTATGAATAAGAGACTATATGGCATTTAGGAAACATTTTTTTCTTTCATAAATCACGTCGTGCCTTAGATTTGTCATAAGATTTCCTCTATATAATGGATTTTTCTTTACAATTTTTTAGATCATACAATCATGAAGAGTGCCTCCACTAAGGGACATGAATAAGGATCGACTTCCTCCCTTTCCACAAGAAGAGATAGTTTCTCATGCGGAGTTTCGGGACGCTTTAACCATGTTGGTTGAAGATGGCTAACCAAACCAACCAGGAGGTTGTCCTTACTTCTCAAGCACATATATAGCCAATAGAATCTTAGACATTGTGAGGATGAACCCGCCTGAGTACTATGGTTCCAAGATAGATGAGGACTCGATGGAATGCATTGATGAGGCCTATCAAATTGTGGCTATTATGGGGGTAATTCCAAATGAAAAGGCCAAGCTTGTGGCCTATAAACTCAAAGGTGTCACAAAATTGTGGTATGAACAAGAGGCAGAGGAGAGGGGTGATAAAGTAGGACCAATCACATGGGAAGTATTCAAGGGTGCCTTATGGACTAGTTCTTTCGATGGAGTTGAGGGAGGTCAAAGTCCAATAGTTCACCAATCTTCTAAAAGGAAATATGAGTGTAAGGGAATACTCTCTTAAAATCACCAATCTATAAAATATACACCATTCATTATAGCTAATCTAAGAGCAAGGATAAGTAAGTTTATTTTTAGAGTATCAGAATTGGTGTTCAAGGAATGCAAGACTACCATGCTAGTGAACAAGATGGGAATCTCTTTCCGTATGACCTAAACAAAAAAAAATCAAATATGAAAATTTGAGGGGAGCATGCTAAAGAGTCCAAAAGGGCTCGAATTGGAGATGGTGGATTCTCCTACCAAAGAGTTGGTGTATATGGCAAGTTTCATAGTTGCCAAAGGCAAGAAGGACAATGTTAAACCAATGTTCCTCTAAGGTTCAACAAGGACAAGGGGATTGAATCCCAAGCCACAAAAAGTTTTGGGTGCTCAAGCTTCTCAAAATTACAAGAAGTGTGGAAGGCTCCATAAACGAGAATGTCTAGTCAGTTCTATTCCATGATTCAAGTACAGTAAAACTGGTTATCAAACTAGGGACTATAGAGGTGGTGATGTTAGGGCTCAAGTCCATGGTGTCTAAGGTGTTCAAGTTCAAAGAGGTGCTCAATGAACAAGGTAGTTTTATGCCTTGCACACCAGATAAGAAGTGGAAGAGACTATTGATGTTGTTATTGGTGTGTTGAAAGTTTTCAATTTTGATGTGTATGTATTGCTAGATCTGGGAGCCAATCCCTATTTTGTAACACCTTTCCTTGGAAATAGATTCAATCTGTGTCTCGAGGTGTTATTTGATCCCTTTGAAGTTTGTACTCCCTTTGGTGAGTTAGTTGTTACTATGAGAGTTGATAGAGGTTGTTTTGCATCCATTTTGCATAAAATTATCCATTGTGATCTTGTAAAACTCACCATAATAGATTTTGATGTCATTCATGGGATTGATTGGTTACATGCTTCCTATGCTTCCATCGATTATTCAAAAAGTAAAGTCAAGTTCCAATTCCCAAATGAGCCCATTCTTGAGTGGAAGGGTAGTAACTCAATATGTAAGGGTCGATTTGTTTCCTATCTTAAAACCCATAAGATGATTTGTAAGGGGTGTGTCTATCACCTAGTGAGGTTTAGAGGTGTCACTTCTGAAGTTTCATCTCTTGAGTCAATACCAATTTTCAATGAGTTTCCTAATGTCTTTATTGAGGATTTTCCTAGTGGTCATCGCAAAAGGAAAGTAGGTTTTGACATAGAACTCTTTCCCAATACCCAACCCATCTCCATTCCTCTTTATCGAATAGACTCGGTGGAGTTAAAGGAGTTGAAGGAGTGACTGGAGGATTTGCTGAAGAAGGGTTTTATTAGATAAAGTAGGACATCATAGGGTGCTCTGGTGTTGTTTTGAGGGAGAATGATGGGTCGCTTCGGATGTTCATAGACTACTGGTAATGGAATAAAGTGACTGATATGCTATCAAAATACAACACTTATGATGCTTAAAACATGGAATTTTATGTGTTCTCAATGCGATGTTAGTTGATTTTATGTGTTATATTGGCAGGATTCAGGGTTGGCCTTGATTTTTGGAAGAAATACAGAAGTTACTGATTTTTTATGCAGTACGAGACCCTTTACAGGTCGTAGATCATTTTACGAGTTGTGAAGTAGTTTCATGGACAATTCTAGTGAGGGACTAATTTTCTAAAGTTGATTCGACAAACATGTAGATGGTTCATGTAATGATTTACGAGTCGTAGACCATGGCTTGTGCCTTGAGGATCAAAGATTTGGACTTTCTGAAGATTCATTGGATAAAACCCTCCTACAGGTTGTTAAACCACTTTACAGGTCATAGAGGGTGTGTCGTAGACTTGAAGTCCATTTTTCCATCAACTCTGTAAAAGACCCCAATTACGGGCCGTGGATTGCAATACGACCCGTAAACCAGTTCGTGAGTTGTGCTGACGCAGCTATCCTATTTTGTTTAGAAAATGTATTTTAAATATTATAAATAAGTTTTTAGGTTATTTTTCAAAAGTTTTTGGATAGTACACATAAAACTTAGCAATTAGAGAGAGAAAATTGTGAGATTACATCGGAGATCATTGAGAACACTTGTACTTTAATTGCATCTTTAATCTTGTGATTCTCCTTAAAGTTGGATTTACTTGTTCTTAATTTTATTATGTACATGCTCTATTATGTTATTCCAATTCATAAGTCTTGCATCTACACAAATTATAAGTAGCTAAATCCACAACTAGGGTTATGGGAACCATGAAGAACTAATAAAGTAAAATTGGATAATTCATAATTCTTGAAAAGTGTGCATGTATAAATTCATTAACTCACTTCATTTTGCATGTTTCTAATAATGTCCAACATTAGAACCAGCCTAGCATATTGGAAAGTGTGCATGTACATATTAATTAACTCTCTTTGTTTTGCATATTTTCTGATGGTGGACAACATTAGAACCAGCCTAGTGTTACTCACTTGACCAAGGTAGTAATGAATAGGAAAAAAATTAATAAACAAGATTCGATTAATATGTTCTCGTCTAATCAACCAAACTGGGCCAAAGGGAGTTTGTACTATGACTAATAGGTAAGGGTTAGTAATGCACACTATAGAGTTGGGCTAAGTAACATAGTGAAATTTGCCTCTCATCTTTGACCAAAGGGCTTGGTGAACTTAATTTACTGTCCTACATGCTACACACTAGAAAAGAATTAGGTTATTCGGTGATACTAAGTTAGGGAATCACGGGGAACATAATACCCTAGTTTCTCTCCATATTGATTTCACTCTTATGTTAGTTAGTTTTACTTTTCCGTTGATTATTGCAGAACCCCCCCCAGGGGAAGTAAGTCGGTTAACTACTCAAATTACAATGATTGAATTCTCTTGAGTCTACATATTCCATTGGATTCGACCTAAGCTTGGTTAGATTCTATTTCTTGACAAAAACTGCTTTATCCTTAAAAAGGAGGTGTAACTTCATTGACATCAAGATTTTAGCACCGTTGCCAGGGAATACAACTAGACTTAGTTAATATATAGTGATTTTGTTATTAATCCTTATTTCCCACATTTTACATTTTTGTTGTTTTTGTTTTCTTTCAGGGTGTAAATGTAGTGTATGCCCAATACACGAAGTTGATGCAGATCCTTGACTCCATTCAACCCAGAGATCCACAGATCATTGAGGAGAATGGCCCAATATAATGCCAACAATGCGGTCAATGTAGCTTTGAATATGGATGAAAATGAAAATATTGTTCATGAGAACCCACCTCCTTTTGAGGACATTGCTCCACAACATCGGGATTTTAATGCTAATGCTTACCAATCGAATCAATACAGGCTGAACCCTATGGCTATGAAGGTGACTAGGGCTATTATGTTGCCACTACTACCAACAGATATGAAGTTCATAGTCTCGAGTGGGTTGCTTCAGATGCTGTAGAACCATTGGCTATTTGCGATCTTACCATTAGAGGATCCTCAAAGCCACCTACATATTGTTGCATTTGTTTTCAAGAGTGTGATGGAAACACAAAATCTTTCTATAGATGCTTTGGGACTTCATGTCTTCCCATTGTCTCTTACTGGTAATGCAACATTATGGCTATCTGAGCTCCCACAGAGTTCAATCACCAATTGGGCAGATTTGCAGAAGGCCTTTTTTAGAGAGGTAATTCCCTAGATCGAAGTAGCTCAAGTTGACAGACCAGATCAATAACTTCAAGCAACTTCCTGGTGATTCGATCAACACTACTTCAGAGCCATTTACTGAGTACTTAAGAAGTGTCCTTGGCCATGGAATCACTAACAATGACCTAGTTGCAATTTTCTACTGAGCCCTGGATGCTGACAGTTAAGTATATGCCGACACCTTCATGGGAGGTCTGTTTGTAGGGCAACCATTCGCATAAATTACTGAAGAGATGGATATGGTAGCCAGACTAAATCATGTGTGGAGACCCGTGAATGAACTTCCAACTAGATGCTCGGGTACAATCGACATAAGTCCAGAGCAAGCAAAATTAAATGAGTAGTTTATGTGGATGCTTGCTCAAAGTCATGCCAATTTGGAGATGCTAGTGAAGGAGACACGAGAATTAAGTAAGGCTAGAAGCATCCAAGAAAGTTACCATACCACACAGAGGGTACGAGAAGAAAACATAGAGGGAGACCACAAGAATGGCTATATGAGTGGCCATTACGTACCTCCACATAATCGTAATATAGGGACTAGGAACTTCAGAGTCAAAGAGATGCTTCGCCAATTTTTAGGAAAGGCCGATGCACAGGATACGACCTTGGAGGAGATTAAGGCTGACATTGTCAATATAAACCAGAACATTGACCAACATTCTGTCACAATCAAACTACTCGACCATCAATTTAGGCATGTGTCAGCTCAATTGTATCAGATTTCAGATAGGCATAATGACTGACACCATAACTCAAGATCTAAAGGACACTAATCAGTGCATGATGAAGAAGGTGTGTGGTAAGAGGAACACCCTCAAACCTTCTACAGATACTGAAGACAGAGCACAAAAGTTTGAGAAAGTCTGAGTACTCAAGCTATCTATGTCGTGCCACGACAATAAATCAGGTGCTACTTGGGAGGTAACCAAGGTGGATACTGGCGATTAGGTGCCTAGGTATGATTTTTTGCCCTTATACTTTGTTTTACTTTGATTGCATGCATTGGGGACAATGCACATCTTTTTTCGATGAGGTGTGGATAGTTATGGGCCTCTGTGAAGTCTAAGTAGCTTGGGTCCATAACTACCCTAATTTTGGATCCTGGAGTTTTCCTACCTGTGTTTATTTCCCCATAAATATTTACTTTCAGTTAAACCCACATGTTTAGGATGTTTAGGTAGTATTTGTAGCATATCGTACTAATACCTATTGCATATAACATGTTTTTGTGTTTTGTTTAAAAAATGATACCCACCAAAAATTATGATTAGTAGTCTAGATAGAAACCATGCATGTTTAGGTGTGTTGACAACGCTTGTTCTAATAAGTAAGGAGATATTGAGATAAAAAGCATGATCAGAGACTCTTTTGTTGATATTGTAGTTAGTGCCATGAGAGTGTGAGCTTTGAATTGCTAAATTCATATGTTATGTGCTAATTCAAAACTTGTCCTATTACTGTAAGTTAGACTGTAGATTAATTGAATTAGAAAAGGATCTTAGGCCATTGTTCTTAAAAGCCCACTTAGCCTAAATGCCTAACCAAATTGCACTGTATCCCTTGATCCTAATGTTTAAGCCTAACACATACCTATTCTTTGCAAACACCTAATTAACCTAGCCTTGTTAGTTGTAAAATCCTGAAATTGGCTCTGGTCCTTCCTTAAACACTGTGCACTTTGCAAACACCTAATTAACCTAGCCTTGTTAGTTGTAAAATCCTGAAATTGGCTCTGGTCCTTCCTTGAACACTGTGCACCTTAAATGAGGCAAAAAGCCCAAGTTAACGGTGGGCTACCAAAAGTTGCCCTAGTTTAGAGGATGGATATTGTGCAATTCAACTCTGGCCGAAAGCCTAAGTTGAGGGTGACTGATGTAAGGGTGAAACACAAAAATAAGAGAGAAGTTAGTGATACAAAGAACAAGAGAAAAATCATGTACTAGGTGCAAAAAAATAAGTGATACCTTAGTTATGAATTAAAAAAATGACATATAAAACTAACAAAAAAAGCTGAAAAATGAAAAGAAAGCTCCCAGAAAAGCTTAAAATAGGAGAAAGGGAGGATGCGATGAAAATAACAGAGTTGGTAGGGCAAAAGTGTAGGAAAGTGCAGTGTCAAAAAGGGCCTTTAGTCACTATGTTCCCAAAATACTATACCAAAGCCCCCTGAGCCTACGTTACAAGCCTAGAAAGTCCTAAAGTAATCTTAGTCCAAGTAGTTGATGGTCTTAGTCATGAATATAGGGGCAAGCCTATAGTATTAGGCATGATGCATGAATATCTTTTGTGAGAGTGAGCAATTTTGCATAGTCCCAAGGTTATACATGAAAACATCATTGAGTGTCAGATACGAGACTTCTTTCTATGAGGGCGCTTGCATTGCATTGTTAGCATTAGAATTATTCAGTGATGTGGATTGTTGAAAGTATCACACTTAGGTGACTACTTTCTATGAGGGAACTTGTATTGCATTATTGGCATTAGGCTTATTCAGTGATTGTGGATTGTTGATAATACGTTACTTGTCATAGTTATGTTGTCACATGCACTAATTTGTATTGGTTTACTAGATGACTATCTGATCTTGTTTTGAAAAGATAGTGTGAATATTTGAGTTTGTGATCGATGTGACATATGCCATTAGGTTGAGATCTGTGGGTTACTGTATTACTATGTAGATTGAGTTCGTCGCTTGAGGACAAGCAACAAGTTTAAGTTGAGGGTGTTGATGTGCTATCAAAATACAACAATTTTGATGCTTAAAACATGGAATTTTGTATGTTCTCCATGCGATGTTAGTTAGTTTTATATGTTTTGGTGTTCTATTTGTAGGATTCCAGGGTTGACCTTGATTTTTTGAAGAAATACAGAAGTTGCTAATTTTTGATACAGTACGAGACCCTTTACAGGCTGTAGATCATTCTACGGGTTGTGAAGTGATTTCATTGACAATTCCAGTGAGGAACTGATTTTCTGAAGTTGATTCTACAAATATGCAGATAGGCCGTGGAATGATTTACAAGTCGTAGACTGTGGTTTGTGCCCTAAGTATCAGAGATTAGGATTTTATGAATATTTGTCAAATGAAATCTCCTATGGGTTATAGAGGTTGTGTCGTAGACTCGAAGTCCAATTTTCCAGCAACTCTGTACGAGACCTTGATTACGGGCCGTGGAATGCAAAATAACCCTTAGACTAGTTCTTGAGGCGTGCTGACCCAACTATCTTATTTTGTTTAGGATATGTATTTTAAATATTATAAATAGGTTTTTTATGTTATTTTTCATAAGTTTTTTGGATAGTACACAGAAAGCTCAGTAGTTAGAGAGAGAAAATAGTGAGATTACATTAGAGAGCATTTAGAACACTTGTACTTTAATTGCATCTTTAATCTTGTGATTCTCTTTAAAATTGGATTTGCTTGTTCTAAATTCAATTGTGTAAGAGCTCTATTATGTTAATCCAATTCTTAAGTTTTACATCTACATAAAGTATGAGTAGCTAAATTCACAACTAGGGTTGTGAAACCATGAAGAACTAACAAGGTAAAAGCAGATAATTCATCATTCTTGGAAAGTGTGCATGCATGTATTAATTAACTCTCCTTGTTTTGCATGTTTTCTGATAGTGGCTAATATTAGAACCCGCCTAGTGTTACTGAGTTGACCAAGGTAGTAATTAATATGAAAAAAGATTAATTAACAGGATTCGATTGATATGTTCTCATCTAATTAACTAAACTAGGCCACGAAAAAGTTGTATTGGGACTAATAGGCAAGGGTTAGTAATGCACACTATGGAGATGAGCCAAGTCACATATTGAAATTCTCCTCTCACCTTTGACCAAAGGGCTTGGTGAACTTAACTTACCATCTGCGTGCTACACACTAGAAATGAATTAGGTTATCTGGTGATACTAAGTTAGGGAATCATGGGGAACATAATACCCTAGTTTCTGTCCATATTGATTTCACTCTTGTGTTAGTTATTTTTACTTTTTCGTTGATTATTGTAGAACCCCCTCCCCCCAATGAAGTAAGTCGGTTAACTACTCAAATTGCAGTGATGGAATTCTCTTGAGTTCATCCCTAACCTCGGTTAGGTTCTATTTCTTGACAATGACTACTTTGTCCTCAAAACAAAGATATAACTTGGGTGACATCAGTGACCATAAAGAATAAGTATCTACTTCCAAGGATTGATGACTTGTTTAACCAATTGCAAGGGGCTACATACTTCTCAAAGATTGATCTTTGGTATGGCTATCATAAACTAAGGGTAAGGGCATCTAATATTTCCAAGATGGCTTTTCGGATAAGGTATGGTTATTTCAAATTTGTTGTGATGTCGATTTATTTGATGAATGCATCGATGATATTTATGAATCTAATGAATAGGGTGTTCAAGACTTACCTTTATGCATTTGTGATTGTCTTCATAAATAAAGTTTTAGTGTATTCTCAAAGTAAGGAAGAGCACATGAACCATTTGAGAATTATGCTTCAAATTTTGAGGAAGAGGCAGTTGTTTCCCAAATTTAGCAAGCGTGATTTTTTTGGGAAGAAGTGGCATTTCTTGGGCATATGGATGCAGTGAGGGAATTAAGGTCGATCCGAACT
>DF368781.1:0-14836 GCA_000787875.1 Solanum virginianum
ATAATGCACACTTATATCATAATCTTTAAAGAGTTCTAATCACCTTCTTGTTACCCTCATCTCACACCTATCACATTTAGCAAATAACCTCTCATCCCCAAAGACTTGCAACACTACCCCCAAATGGTCCACAAACTCTAAATAAATCAATGCTTCACCACTAGAAGCCACCCCAAACATATCAAGGTAGGTTTTGAAGACCCTATACATGAAACCCATAAACATAGACGGTGTATAAGTCAACCAACCAACTCCAACAATACTCAAATGATCACTCCTAGCCCAAAAGGACACCAAGGGATATCACGTACCCTCATCCTCACTTGGGGATAAAACTCGAACCACAAATCAATCTTAGAGGAGTGACTAGCCCATTGAAGTTGGCTCAATAGATCATCCATCCTTAACCATCATATTATAATTTTACAGGTCCTAATCTCATTGGAAGCATGATATGCATATAGCCAAACAACCTCAAGACCTCCAACCCATCAAACAAAATTCAACCAAGATCACAAGACAAGCCTTTATGCAATAAGGACATGGAGCAACCCTTATAAGCCTTTTTAGCACCAATAGACTCACATAACCAAATCTTTCTAGCAATAAAAGGAATAATAAAAGAAATAGCGACTCCCGAAACCATTAAAGCATGCACAATAAAATAAAGGAAAACCTCTAACTTACTAGTAGTATCATCGGGCACCTCATCCCCTCCTTGCCTTCTTTGAAGAGCATAGAACCGATTGTACCTTGGGGCACCACCTAGAGGATGAACATTTTCACCCTTGTCTTACTTATGAGGACAATCTTTCTTCTTATGTCCCTCCTCACCACAACGGAAACAAGCATTGGTGTCCTTCAAACATGGGCCTCTACGAACCTTTTACCATATATTGGACATATAACATTATCTCTGTCTTTGGGACTTTGGAACTTTCCTTCAAAACGGACTCTCTTGGCCTCTTTACGCTAGCTCTTCCTTATCTTTTCCTCCTCCAATTGTTCAACACATGTCATTAGGCAGGACAAATCCATGTCACTTATCAATATAGCAAACCAACATTCCTCACTTACCAAATTGGATACACCCATCACGAACTTGTTCATTCTAGACCTTGGGTCGGCAACCAAGTGTGGAGCATATTTAGAGAGTTGGTTGAAATAGTTCGTTGAACTTGAGGGCATACTTCCTCACACTCATTGACCCTTGCTTCAAATTCATGAACTTCACCATTTTGGCTTCCCTAAGCTCAATAGGGAAGAACAGGTTAAGAAAAGCCACCTCAAACTCCTCCCATAATACCACATTATTGTTTCCCTTCTCCTCCTTCCATTAAACATATCATATTTGGGCCACCCCCTTGGGTTGGTAGTCTGCCAACTCCGCCTTCTCTTCTGATCTAACACCCATAATTGTCAATACTTTGTACACCTCATCTACAAATTCTTGGGGGTCCTCATCCACCTTAGACCTATAAAACTCTAGGGGGTTCATCCTCATGAAGTCCCTCACTTGAGATGCCAGGGTAGGAACATGAGGAGCTTGGGCTCTTTGGTTGATTTGATTGGCCACCGGATGAGCTAAGATGGTAAGAGCATCCTATAATTCTTCATGAGCCATTTGTTCTTCGGGAGAGCGAGCTCTTCTTCCTCTTGTGTTAGGTATAATCAACTAGTATATCAAAGAACAATCATAGGGTGGGGGGGAATAACCCTACCTTAACTCTATAGCACGATATTGACCATGAAGGAGGGAAATATTTCCTAAAATGCCTCATAGCCTCATGCTTATAGTTGTGTTGCACAACACAACCATAAACAAGACTCTAATCAACGTGATGTGTTGAACGTCGAGGATGTAACAACCTAGTGCTCTGATACGAAGTTTGTCATGACCCAAAATAGGGCCTAGACGTGACTCGGGGAATGGGAAACCCAAATGAACCCCAAATAAAACTCTTAGCATAACATACACATATCCTTGGTCGCAGAAGCAAAGTAGAACTACATAAGAAATGTAAACAAGGGAAATTGGGACTAAAGGAAAAAGTAAAAACACTTGAATAACATAAATGAGTCTAAGCTCGAGCATAATACATAACTTTCCAGCGACACTTTTAGCGTAGAACTTAGCGGGGGCCAAGACAAGCAACTAGGCTCACCATCCAAGTCAAATCATACCATAAAGAGAGAGAGAGTCTTTAATACATAGCATAAGAACATAAACATTGTTCTTAGAATACAAGATTCACTAACTAGCTTGAATAGGAACCACTAACCATGTGGAGGAGGAGGATGACCAAAAGAAGCTCTGATTCCTACAAGGTAACATCATATAGGCATAGATTATGTGTTAGTACATTTGAATGTACTAGGTATGTATGATGCAATGCAATAAGAGATAAGCGCCATAATCGAAATGCATAAGCATAAGCAATGAGTAACATATAACAATATGGTATGTATGGAAGATGCTTGAGGTAAATCATGCTTACATAATAATAATACATGTGTAAGAAAAGACCATCATTATAGTGTTCATGGTTTATAAAAGGTACAAACCCCTTGATTGGTTGGTGGATCATCTCACCGTACCAACCTTGGTGATCGAGGTACAAACCCCTCAATTGGTTGTCAAGGTAAAACCCCTCAACATGGTTATCGAACATACAACCTTCAATCCTAGGTGATTGAGGTATCAACCGTCAATTGGGTTAATGAGGTATCAACCCCTCAATTAGGTTAATGAGGTATTAACCCCTCAATTAGGTTAATGAGGTATAAACCGCTCAATTAGGTTAATAAACATCACACCCTCCATCAAAGTGGTCATCTCACAACACTATAGAGAAAAAAGATAATGAGGTATCAACCCCTTAATTAGGTTAATGAGGTATAAACCCCTCAATTTGGTTAATATCGTATCAACCCCTCAATTAGGTTAATAAACATCACACCTTCCATCAAAGTGGTCATCTCATAACACTACAGAGCAAAATACCATAGATATAGACTCCTTTAATCATCATAAGGTCATTCAACTTATATGTCATGCATTAGGCCTTCAACAACTCAAGATACATAATTCGAACATTTTATCAAACACTTAACGAATGTGTAATGGTGTAAAATCATACAATTCAAGAATGGAATCATGGTAGAAAATTCAGTGTAAAACCATCAATAGATACTTGGTAAAACCCTCAAACAATATACATCAAAATCCTTCATCAAATCTCATAATAGATCTTAGATTAGTAGCTTAAAACATGCTAAAACAATCACAACTTCATGAGACCCCAACATAGTGTGCAGTGAAATTCATAATAAGTAAGACCCATGAGAAAATCAACTTTAAATCATGCAATTTAGGTAGAAAGGAAGCTTGGGCACCATGAGTTAAAGGACCCAAGGGTTGAAACCCACATACGTTAACTTTGGAGAATTCTTGAGGTAGAAAGGAAGCTTGGCACCATGGGTGAAAGGACCCAATGGTTAAAACCCACATACCTTGACTTTGGGAAATTCCTTGATGAAGATTGGAATGGAGACTTGAAGCTTGGGTGAAATCCTTGAGATTCGGAATGAGATTTGACAATTGTATTGGAGAATTCCTTGATGAAGATTTGAATGGAGATTTGAAGCTTGGATGAATTCCTTAAGATTCGGAAGAGATTTGGACACTTGATTTAGAGTGAAATAGTAGTTTAAATGTTTGAGAGGGTTTTGGAGAATGTTTTATGTGATATGAAGATGAAATATGCCTAAGTATAAGTATTTTCACATATCGGAAGGCTTAGGCCCAAAACCCGAAAGCCTTGGACCGGACTCAAAAAAACTTCAAGAAATAACACACTGGTGCGCCAGGGCTGCACCTACTCATCATTTTTTGCTCACTTTGAACTTTTGAAGTTCGCTACGGTTACTCTAAAATTGGGGTTAGACCCATTTCCCACTTAATTTGATCCTATGATCAAGAATATGAAGTCAGATTTTTGATATCAAGCTCAACTTTTGAGATATATGGAAATTTCGATTTTGGACACTTCCGAGACACATTTTCGGGCACTCTTTGGGTTGTTTCAATATATCCCCCTTGGGAACATTTGTCCCTGAATGTCAAAGAAACACATATAAGAGAAATAAACAAGATGATTTCAGTCCACATGAGAATGTAACAATGCACTTAAACATCATTTTCAAAAACCTCGACGTAAGTGTCAAAATCAACATGAACTTGTCAATATAAACATGAGTATATGCAAATGACATGAGGGCTGAGACTTATGACTTGGAACCATTGAAAAAGGACTTGAAACATTATCATAAGCTTGAGTGAAATGAAGGATATATGGATATCGCTTTTCCATGCCCACTTTGGCTCCCTGAGGGACACTTTCGACTTGACGATTCTTACAAAAGACCTTGACGAATACTACTTCCTATCAATCAACTTCTCCACCCATAAAGCCAATGCCTCCACTGGGTCCTTCTCCTAAGCTAAGTTATCCTCCACAAAAACCATGACCTCAAAGAGTTCTATAGCACTAGAGTCACCAACACATCCTCCAACCAATAAGCTTGAAGAATCGAACGAGCCATATCCATATCCATAGGCAATTCCCATTCGCATGCAACCTCACCAATCTTTCTCTACACCCTATAAGGACTCACACCCAATCTTAACCCAATTGTCAACCTCAAACATGCATAGCCCACTTGGTACCTTAAACCACCATCTCCCCCTTGGGAGAAAACCTCCACTATACCATCCTTCCATCCAAAACATCCAACTCCAATAAGGTGGAATCAAGGCCTTGCTTAAACTAGATCTTCTTAACCAAAGAAGATTTGGAGCCATCAAGAACACTACACCACCATGCTCAACTTACTCCAATCTAACCCCCACTCTAGCCAACTGATGGATCTCTTTAATCACCCCTTTTGCCATCATCTTCAACATCTGCTAGGCTACTTAGAGCACCAACTACAATACTACCCTTATTGGGGAAAATAATTCACACTTATATCATAATCCTTAAAGAGTTATAATCTCCTTATTGTTACTCTCATCTCACATCTATCATATTTAGAAAACAACCTCTCATCCCCCAAGACTTGCAACACTACCCCCAAATGGTCGACAAACTCTAAATAAATTAATGCTCCGCCACTAGAGGCCACTTAAAACACATCAAGTAGGGTTTTAGGATCCTAATCATGAAACTTGTTGTGACACTCTGTAACTCCATGCTTTTGTACCTATGTTTTAGGCCTTGTTTGTTCATATTGGGGTACAGTAGGTTCGTGGGAGACTCCTAGTACCTGGATGAGTTCAAGACTTCCCTAAGAGTTGAGTTTTGGGTGATGGTTTATGCAAAGGTCAAATTTAAAAAAGCATAACTTCTAGCACATTTGGAACTGGGTGGCCCATGACATGTGAAATGCAAGCCCTTTGATTTAGCTTTCCAATGCACTTGCTTTCACCTCATTTAGAGTTTGGAGTAAAATGTTATGCCATTTTACTGAAGATTGCTAGTATAGAGTTGCACTACTAGCCCACTTGTGCATTGATCATACATGTCATATTGTTATATTATGCCTATTGTCTATGGTTATGCGTTTTGACTATGATGCCTATCTCTTATTGCATTGCATCCTACATACTTAGTCTATTCAAACCTACTAACTCATACTCTTGCCTACATAATATCACCATGTATGACCCAGAGCCCAAGTTAATCATCCTCCTCCTCCACGTGGCTAGTTTGACACTAGTCAAGCTAGTGGGTGAGTCCTCACTTCAGGGACCTTAGTCTATGCTACTCTTATTATGTATTGAGACATTCTTCTTTATGTTCTATTTTAACTATACAGGTAAGCCTGGTTGCTTTATCTTGGCCCTTGATCTTATCTATGTATTTGACATGTTTGTTGGACATGCTATGTATCTAGGATATGAGCTTTGACTCCTTATCTTTTGACTATGATGTTATGAAAGCTTCTGCCTTAGTCCCTTTGCCCCTATTATTATGCTTTTATGTCTTGTATATGCTTTCGCGACCAATGATGTGTAATGATAAGTTAAGAGGCTTATTTGGGGTTCCTCAGGTTCCCCATTCACTGTATCACGTCTAGGCCCTAGGGTTGGGTCATGACACAACCAGTGCAGGATACAGTATCACATGGGGCCTTGAACCCCTAACGATCACTCGAGGCCTTAACTCATTCACCGTGTCACGTGTAGGCCCTAGACTTCGGTCGTGCTAAACTAAGTATCAAAGCACTAGGTTCTTAGATCCTCAGAGTCCAACACACTGCGTCGATTAGAGTCTTATTGATAGTTATGTTGTTCACCACAAACATGAGTAGAAAAATATGAGGCGTTCTAGGAAATATTTCACCTTTTCATGATCTATGCCATGCGATAGAGTTAGGTCCCAAAGGGCTTATTTCAAACCCCTAACCGTTATATTTCAGTGTATGTCTCAATCTACTCAGGATGGTGCTTTGATAAATGCGAAGATTCGCAATGCTCTATGGGAAGTGGCTATGTCGGCAGCAAAATTGGCAACTTAACTCAATCAACAAGTGGGTGCTCCCAAGACATCTAGTGGTGAGGCCAAGACGGCCCATGTAAAGGGTAAGTTTCAAAGTCCCAAAGATAGAGGTGATGTTATATGTCCAACATATGGTAAGGTTCATAGATGCCCATGCTTGAAAGGCACCAATGTATGTTTCCATTGAGGTGAGGAGGGTATAAGAGAAAGGATTGTCCTTGTAAATGCGATAAGGGTAAAGAAGGTGATGGTGGGATAACTAACCCCAAGTGTTGGAGGTGTGGAAGAACCATGGTGGCCCGTGTTGGAGGAACAGTAGTACTTGCTTTGTATGTGGTAAAGAGGGTCACAAGCTTGTGGATTGTACATTTATTCCTAGGAGTGTAAGAGTGGTCGACTTTTGGAACATGGTGGTTACGTTGATTAAGTGGCTCAATGAGGGGATAAGGTGCCTGATGCTATTATCGGTAAGTTAAAGTTTTCTTGGCTTTGATGTGCATGCCTTGTTAGGCCTGGTGTGCCACTATTTCTTCTCTATTCTTTTGGTTGCATGCATGTTGTCTCTTCATAAATGGTAGGGCCCGTAGAGTTAGATCCCGACTCCCTAATGAGCCCGTCTTTGAGTGGGAGGTGGTCAAGTGGTACCAAGGGAGGTAGGTCCCTTTCATGCCTTAAGGTTCAATTGGATTCTAAAGGATTGCATTTACCACCTTGTGAGGTTTAGAGGTGTTGAACCTAAGATATTTTGGTTATAGAATTATTGTTGCTGATAGATGAGGCCTTGAATGTCCCTTTTCAATATTTTGAATTTAGTGTAGTGACTTCGGTTTGACTAGTATGCCGGTTATGCCTATAAGTTTCATGAGTAAGATCTTTAGTCCCTAATCTAATAGGTTTATAGTGGTTTTGGTGCTAATATGATTGTTCATTCCCTAATTAGCATGTGAGTCATTTGAGGGCAGTACTATAAGTTTAAAGAATGAAGATGGGTGCTAAATAGGAGGAATGGGAGTTGTGGTTGTAAGAAGTTGCCTTCCTAGGTTGTGTGGTGCTTAGTGATGGCATTAAGGTGGACCCTATCAAGAAAAAGGTGATTAGATGTTAGCCTAGACTGTAACCTTTTTTGGTATTAGGAGCTTCTTGAGTTTAGTGGGTTATTGATGGAGCTCGTGAGTAGGTCCTCTTTTATTATTTCTCCTATGACTCAGTTGACCCTAAGTGAGGCCAATTTTATGATTAACGCTTTGAGTAGGGTGATTTTGATAGGGGGAGGGTTGCTATTGCTTGTGTTATTGCTTGGTGCTTGTATGATTCACGTATGTGTGGGTGTCCTGAATTGTTACGTAAGTCTATTGTGGGGTTCTATTAGGGTTGCCCCATGTTATCGTCGCATAGAGTCTTGTCTTGTGATCTTGGTTGAACTTAGCTTAATGTGCTGGAGGTCTTGGGCTAGTTTGGGCTACTTGCATAGCATAGTTCCAATGAGTGTAGAACCCATAAGGTTGTAATATGATGGTTAGGGTCGGTCAATCATTTTGGTCAACTACAATGGGTTAGTCACTTTTCTAAGATTGATCTTTGGTGAATTTATGGATTAGCTATGATTATGGGTCTCTAGAATAGGGTCTTAAAACCCTACCTTGATATGTTTATGGTGGCCTCTAATGATAAGGTATTAATTTGTTTGGAGCTTGTGAATTATTTGGGGGTAGTGTTGCAAGTCTTGGAGGATGAGAGGTTGTTTGCTAAATATGATAAGTGTGCATTATGGATAACAAGAAGGTGCTTAGAATTCCTTAAAGATTATGATATGAGTGTGTGTTATTTCACTGTTGAGGCTAATATTGTGGTTGGTATTATGGATAACAAGATGGGGGTTAGAATCCCTTAAGGATTGTGATATGAGTATGCATTAGTCTTTACGGTAAGGCTAGTGTTGTGGTTGGTACTCTAAGTAGCCTAGTATGCATGGATAATGGTGGTGTCACGCCCCGAGCCAACATCCTAGACGTGGGCAACACTCGGAAACCATTTCTAGTCCCAAGCGAACCACTTGGCCTGGCTACTTACTCAGTGGAAGACTTATCAATAGTGGAAAAGGTTCTTAAACCATCATACTAACTCATAAATAGACTGAATAAATGAATGTAAAGTCATAAATACTGTCTAAATAAACTAAAACTAAAATACTAACTAATAGTCCATGGAACCTCTACTACAATTGTCTAAAAGGACTACTAAGACAGGCCCCAAGTAGCCAGAACTGAACTAAAACTGAAAGTAACATAACATGAACCAAAGAGCCTCAGACTAAAAAGAGGACTCACCACTGTCTGGAAGCTATCAGTTCTCAACGCAGCGGCTACTGAGGAACTCGGTCACCTGCATCTACATTATAAAATGATGCAGGTCCTAAGGACGTCAATACATAATATGTACAGTATATAAGATGGCCAAAACATTTAATCAGTATATCATAATGCTTCTTGGAAGACATAAACATAACTCATAATTACATAACATTAATCATAAAGGCTGGTATGCTGATTATAACATGTTGAAAACTGATATGAAAAACTTAGTTTCTTAGCTTAGGGAGTTTCTTTATGATATAACGTCTTGCCCACGCTGCCAGAGCCATCCCGTACTTTGCCGGGGTAGGGGACGAATATCTAGGGGAGTGGATCCATCCCAAAATTGGGCCATTTCAGTGGCTAATGAGGAAGGTACTGTAGTACAATCCTATCCTATGCTGGCTACATAGTTTACCAGTTTGAGTAATTTATTCTACTATCACCCATATAGGAGCTCAATACTACTCCCAAAGTACCTTATATAGCTCATACTTAATAGATCATAAATTCTTGAAATCTGGCTCTCTTGGGGACTTAGCCCAACATACTACTTAGCTTTCTCAACTGAAATCTTTAACATTGCTGAACTAGTATCTTTTATGTACTTTCAAACATACTAGATTTCTAAACTAAAGTACCAACAAACCTTCAAGAAAATCATTCTTTAACATATCATATACTCAGCTAAAATGCAAGATTGATTCAAGAAAAACATTCTTTAACTTCTTTCAAACTAATCTTTTCTTTTCTTGAGATAATATCAAGACATTTCAAGAAACTCAACAATAATAATTCTTGTTCAAGAATGAACATAAACTTGATAACAATTCTTTAAAATGGATGATATAGAGACCAAAGATATTAATATTCATCAAGAGTCTATGGAATTTGTCATGAAATTAACATATTCACAAAGTTTACGAAAAACTTAGTCTCAATTTAGACTTGAAAATTCACGGGTGAAAAGTAGTTTCGATTTCTTAAAATATTAACAAAATAATTACTTTTGGGTGGCCTTACATACCTTGGAAGGAATTTTTTTAGGAGTTGGAGAAATCCTTAAGCCCTACTATCATTTCTTGAGTTCTTGAGCATATGTTCTTGAAAAGGTTTGCTTGTTTGAGAGAACGAATGAGGAAATTAACATTTTAGGGACTAAATAAGACTTAAAAATGGATTACTTCAGGATATGGAGTGTGGGAAAGGTCAGAATTGACCCTCCCCATTAAAAGAACAAAACGACCCCGAAATTACATTAGTGCTCGACACGCACTAGTGTTAATTTCAACTTTTTCACAAATTTTTACTTTTCATTGAATTTCTTGAAAACTACTAAGTGTAGCTCTGTGTTCTCTCCGAGTCGTGGAGCGAACTCAGAAACCTCACTATTTCTAAATGTTTTTGGGAAAAATAATTCATATTTTTTCAAGCTTTTATCGAATCGAGACCATTTTAAGACTCGATTTTTTTCACTGATCACAAATCCAGCCTCAGATTTGCAAACAGAGCAAGGGAAGGCACATTACGTGTCAGGTCAATTCTAGGGGTATTTTCATTATTTCATGAGGTGTCACAATATCTCTCCCTTGGGATCCTTTGTCCTTGAATGATAAAGATACGAACAAAGCTAGCTCAAACCATAAAATTTCCTAACTTACTACACATAAATCTTCACAGTGAGAATACGAAAGTTTACCTTCAAGATCCTCATTTAGGCCAACGAACAAGTCTGGATACTTGGCCTTCATATCTTCCTCGGCCTCCCCTGTTGCTTCTTCCACAAATTGGTTCCTCCATAGAACCTTCACTGAAGCAATCTCCTTGGTCTTTAATTTACGAACTTTCCAGTCTGATATCTGCACCTGAATCTCTTCATAAGACAAGTTATCCCTAATTCCAATTCTTTCAACTGGGACAACTAGAGAGGGATCTCCCAAGCACTTCTTAAGCATGGAGATATGAAATACCGGATGTATAGCACTCAACTCTGCGAGTTACTCTAGCTCGTAAGCAATACTGGCCACTCTTCTCAGAATCTAATATGGCCTAATATATCATGTGTTGAGCTTGCGAGTTACTCTAGCTCATAAGAAACACTGGCCACTCTTCTCAGAATCTAATATGGCCTAATATATCGTGGGTTGAGCTTCCCCTTCTTCCTGAATCTCATAACTCCCTTCATTGGAGATACCTTCAAGTATACCCAGTCGTCTATCTCAAACTCTAAATCTCTTCTTTTTACATTTGTGTAAGACTTTTGTCTGCTCTGAGCTGTCTTGAGCCGCTCCTAGATAACCTTCACTTTTTCCATAGCCTGATGGACTAGATTCATATCTTCCAAGGTCTGTATAGTTCTCTTTGCTTTCCCGTCTATCTGTGGATGGAAAGCTGTGCTAAGATTTACCTTCGTACCAAGATCTTTATAAAAGGACTTCCAAAATTGTGCTATAAACTTAGCTCCTCTATCTGATATAATGGATATAGGGACCCCATGCAGCCAAACAATCTCCTTAAGATAGAGTCTGGCATAATCCTCAGTTGTATCAGTCGTCTTGACAGGTAGAAAGTGAGCTGTCTTGGTCATTCTATCTACTATGACCCATATTGAATCATGTTGTCTACGAGATTGAGGTAATCATGTTACAAAGTCTATATTAACCATCTCCCATTTCCATTCCTGAATCTCTATGTTCTGGGCTACACCACAAGGCCTTTGGTGCTCAACCTTAACTTGCTGGCAATTTGGGCACCTATATACAAACTCTGCAATGTCCTTCTTCATACCACTACACTAATAGACTTCTCTCAAATCTCTATACATCTTGGTTGCACAAGGGAGGATATAGTATCTGGCATTATGAGCCTCAACCAAGATCCTATATATAATACCATCAACATTTGACACACACAACCTGCCTTAGTATCTCAGGACACTATCTCCCCCTTTTGAGAACACTAATATTTTCTATTTTTGAACATCTTTCTTCAAATGGAGGAGAATAGGATCCCTGTCTTGCTTTTGTTTCACTTTTACCACCAAAGATGACTCTGACCCATTTCTAACAAAGGCTCCACCTTTGTCAGAATCTTCAATCTGCCCCTCCAAACAGGCTAGTCTGTGACCCTCCTTCGCTAACCCTTTCTTTTCATCCTCAACATGGGTTGTGCTCCCCATGGTCACCCTGCTAAGAGCATCAACAACCACGTTAGCTTTACCCGGATGATAGAGGATACTCATATCCTAGCCTTTCAACAGCTCGAACCATCTCCTCTGTCTCAAATTCAACTCTTTTCGGCCAAATACATACTGCAAACTCTTATGGTCCGTGAATACATCCACGTGCCTACCATATAGATAGTGTCTCCAGATCTTCAAAGGAAACACCACCGCAGCAAGCTCAAAATCATGAGTTGGATAATTCTTTTCATGAATTTTCAAACCGTCTATAGGACCCCACCAGTCCCAACAAGCTCCTTATCTTTGTAGATGTTTTGGGCCTTGGATAATTCTTTACTGCCTCAATCTTTTGAGAATCAACTTGGATACCCTCACCAGACATAATGTGCCCCAGATATAGGCATATGCTATCACCTCGTCTGTCTGCATTAATACACAGCCTAAGCCAACTCTGGAAGCATCACAATAAATCACAAAATCATATCTTCCTCGGCCTCCCCTGTTGCTTCTTCCACAAATTGGTTCTAGACTCTAACCAGAACTCATACTTAGAAAACTTAGCAAACAACTACTGATCCTTAAGGATCTAAAAGATAACTCTAAGATGGTTTCCATACTCCTCCTTACTATGGGAGTAGATTAGGATAACATATATAAACATAATAATGAACATATCTTGGTACGACCTCAATAACCTATTCATAAGATCCATGAAAGCTGCTGGTGTATTTGTCAACTCGAAAGTCATGCCCAAGAACTCATAATGGCCATATCGAGTTTTGAAAGCTATCTTAGGAATGTCTTTCTCTCTAACTTTAAGCTAATGATACCCAAATCTAAGATCTATATTGGATAAGTAGGTAGCACCCTGAAGTTGGTCAAATAAGTTATCAAGTCTTGGGAGAGGATACTTGTTCTTAATGGTGATCTTATTCAACTGTCGATAATCTATACATATCCGAAGAGAACTGTCCTTTTTACACATGAAGAGAACTGGAGCACCCCAAGGTGATACACTTGGTTTAATGAATCCCTTATCTAAAAGGTCTTTCAGCTATAACTTTAACACTTTTATCTCTGAAGGAGCCATACGGCATGGAGGAATAGATATGGGTTGAGTATTTGGAAGAGTGTTTATCCCAAAGTCTATCTCCTTATCAAAAGGGACTCCGAGAAGATCCTCGGGAAAGACTTTTGGGAACTCATTCACGATAGGAACAGACTAAGGAGCTGGTGCCTCGGCACGAGAATCCTGAACTCTGACTAGGTGATATATACACCCTTTGGAGATTAACTTTCTAGCTTTGAGATATGATATAAACTGACTTTTAGGAACAACTGAGATACCCCTCCACTCTAAGACTGGTTCATTAGGAAACTAAAATTTGACTACTCTGGTTCTGCAATCTATGGAGTCATACCTAGCATGAAGCCAATCGATGCCTAAGATGATATCAAACTCTACCATATCTAACTCCACCAAATCAGCTACAATAGTCTTATGATGAACAGAGATCGAACAACCCCTATAGATTCTTTGGGCTAAAATAGACTCTCCAGTAGCAGTAGAAACATTGAAAGGCTAAAGAAGGCACTCTGGGTTGACCCCAAACTTCATAGCTATATTTGGGGTTACAAAAGACAATGTGGCTATTGGGTCTAATAATGCATAGACATCATGAGTAAAGATTTTGAGCATACCCGTAACCACATCTGGTGAGTTCTCTTGCTCTTGCCTGGTGCTTATGGCATACAAGCGGTTTGTGCCCCTGCTTGTCCTTGCTATTGTACCCCTATGAGGTGGCTTACCCTACAGGGCTGAAAAGACTGTTTGTGACCTGGTATCTCTTATATTCTGCTTCCCCATAGGATAATCCTTCAAGAAATGCCCCACCTGACCACATTTGAAACATCCATTTGTGCCTAGAAGGCACTCTCCGGGGTGAGACTTACCACACTTACCACAAGTAGGATAACAGTGTGATCCTAGAGCCATGCTACCCTGTGATTGGCTACTCGAGAACATGCGGTGCTGTGATCCCTGCTCATTTCTGACCCTCGGTGCAGGTGCACTAGTAGATGAAGGTCCTGGTCCGGCTGTCTTAGGCTGGAAAGATGAGTGACCTTAGCGGTGACAATTTCAGTCCATATAAAGTAAAAGAAACTTATTTTACCCATATTTATTTTAATGGATCACTCATATTTTCTAAATGGGTAAATATTGGTTGATCTATTTTAAGAGTTCATATAAATATGATCAAAATGGATAAAATATGGATACCCATATAAACTTATAGATCCCTCAACTCATAATAAAAAATTCTTAATTGCTCTAAAAAAATTTTGTGCATGATTTTTTTATTACGTTTCTTAAAACAAATTTGGACCGGGTAAAGGGGGATGGGCAAAAAAAAGTTAACATTTTTTTAATTTTTTATTGGAATGGGCATAAGTACCGAAAAATTAAAAAATTGAACCAAAACAAACTAATTTGATTTTTCAGTTTGATGCCGGGGGCCGGGGGGCAATTTTTTTTATTGGGGCTGGCAAAATAATCTAATTTGATTTTTCAGTTTGATGTCGGGGGCCGGGGGGCAATTTTTTTTATTGGGGCTGGCAAAAATATCAGAAAATCGAACCAAACCAAACTAATTTGATTTTTTCGTTCAATGTCGGGGTGGAGGGCGCATAAATATCAAAAAATTTAAAAATTGAGCCAAACCAAACTAATTTGATTTTTC
>DF368780.1:2883-14628 GCA_000787875.1 Solanum virginianum
GAGGATCCAATATACCAAGCTTAAAGCCTTAGAATTGAAGAAGAAGCAAAAAATAAAAAAAAGTTGAAGGATCACTGTAGCAAACAGTGAGTCGAGTTACTGTTCACAGTGTTCTCCAAGTTTTTCTAAGTGTTGGAAATAAACTTGCGTCCTCCTTGCAACATGTATGTATATATAAATGTCATGTGGCCTTCTTTGCAACATATAGATATATATAAAAATTCTATAAGGCCCTTCTTGTAACTCATGTGTATGAGTAAATATAATAATATAAGTCATGGCACTTATAAGAAATAAATCTTGGTCAATTAACACTTGAACCAATCATAAAGTCACACACACTTAGTTTCTAGAATTGCATGTCAATAAGCTCATAGACACATACTTATACAAAGATTCCAACTTAAATCTTCAAATTCTTTAAAAGTACACTTAAGTGTCAAACTTCCTGAAAATAACACTATTAATCTCAAAGTTTGCCATGGTACCAAAACACCAATATACGGGTTCTAATAGCTTTAGACTATGCTCGAGGGATACTTGGTCCAAATTATTATATCTCCAGCCTTGAAACAAACTCTAGGTTTGTAAGCAATTTATGGTCTAATTCTGTTCCTATTTCATTTATGAATTTGTCTTGTTCTGAATCGAAAGAGTCATTAAGATCATTATCTGATATTTCTATACTTACTACGTACATAACTGTTTTACAGAAATTCATTTTATTATGTTTTAGCTGTTTTTGTATTTGTAAGTTAGTACATTTTTCTGTAAGTATCTCCATTATAGTTGTACTCTATGTCCTATTGACCATTTAGCTGTTAGATTTTGTATTACTCCATCTCTTTTGTTCCACCTTTCTTCTATTTCTCTTTCTAAGGCTCCTGGCAGCTTATTAAATAGTTTTTTACCTATTGCTTTGTCAAATGTATTTCCACTAAGTGTATAGTAATAAAAAAAATTCTCTTAAAAATTCTTTAATGTAACTCCAGTGAGATATACTTAGCTGTTCTAGTTTGATTAAAGCCTTTCTTTGTAATATTATTGTTTCACTGTTCGGGTCTTCTCTAGTTATTAAGCTATGTATCTTATTAGCGAAATTATATGGGTTGGGTCCTATGTTAACTAGGTTCTGAAAGTCTTGGGAAAATATTAGGTTATACCAAACACATAAACCCAGAATCTTGGGGACCTAGAAGATGTGATCACATGTTCTGCCTTACATTGACCCGTGCCCCAACTTCCTCTATACTGGCAGTGTTATTATGCTAATTGCTATTGTTGTAGGCCCAAGTAAACCCTGTCCAGTCCTTTTTCCTTGCAGGAATCTTAAGATTCCATAGTTGTGGGTCTTGAGCTGCTACACTTAAGATTTTTTCGTTGTTTCCTCCCTCTTGGAATTTAATAGGTTCTTCCATGTTATTATGCTAATTGCTATTGTTGTAGGCCCAAGTAAACCCTGTCCAGTCCTTTTTCCTTGCAGGAATCTTATGTTCTAGATATGAACTACTGCCCTTTAACTCTAGAACTTTTATAAATAAATAAAACAACTAACTTTTAAAAGGTAGTAATAGTAACCTGTAATGACCCTCTGGGTCATTTCAGTGTTTTTGCGGTGTTTTTGCTTATATATAGTAACCACTAGCCTTTTATGGTTTATTGGGATTGTTGGGATGATTATAGGGTGATTTAGTTGTGAATTAAGTGAATTTGCAAGTAAATGAAGAGTTATAACTGTAAAAATGAGATTTTTGATAGACACTAGCAAACAACCTCAGAATGGGATTCTGATGGTTCCATCAATACTGGAATGACCAATTTAGGCTAGGAAGATGGTTGGTCCAAGGATGGAGGGTTCCAGTATGAATTTGAGCCAAACATTTTAAAATTACATCAACCGAAAGCTAAAAAGTGTGTTTCTGTAATAACCTAGCTAAATGTGCCCAAAATGGAAATATGATGGTATGGTTAGTTCTGAAATGTCAAAAATAGTCTAAAACAACCCTTCGTCTAATAGAAGAGGCTTTTGCTTGCGTTTTGATCCTTCTCAGTTCTTTTAGCTAAAATTAGTCGGAAAGAAGTGGGATCCTCATTTTTTTCGTAGGGTGCTCTATTAGAAATTCTGACTGCACCTTTGGATCCAGAACGTCAAAATCCATATGGTTGCATGATTTGTTTATGTAAAACGAACGTCAGATAGCCCGGGAATGCCCCGAGGAAGTTTTTGCAACTGATGGTGCAACACCAAAAGAATAACCCTCCGCGTTCGTGGAAGGCAATGGAAAAAGACCTTTGCAATTATAAGGTCATGTCCACATTAGCGGAGAATGGGTAGTCATAGGCTTCGCGTTCGCAGAGAATTGTCCGTGAGGAGAACAATGAGGCAGTAGTCCCATATAAATAGCCCTTCACGACCAGCTTTGAAGTAAAACTTCGCATAAGCGTAACTTGAACTCTATAACTCCAATTTCGATGATTTAAAAATCTACGTGACTCGTATATTTACAGGTAATGTTGTGGTGATATTTGATTCGGATTTTGGCATGTATTTGGAAGTGAAAATGTTGTTTTTGCTGTTTATATTCTCGAGAAGTGTGAAAACTTTATATTTCAATATCTCAGCCGATTTTTGACGAAATTAAGTGAAATTTGAGTCTAAGTTGCTCTACATTCTGAGAGGAATGCTATGGTATGCTTGGATTTTATTAAATTTAAAGAGTCAGGTTCTTTAGAGATAGGAGTTGTTCCTAGTGAAAAGGAATTAATAGAGTCCAACTACGATGTGTTAAGCATATTAACCTCAATCCAAACTCTCCAATTCACATCTTTCTTTATATAGAAATTTCGTCATCCTTTTTCTTTGACCCTTAAAGTCAGTCTGCCAGTCAGCTATTGAGATTGAGATGCCTACCTCAAAACAGGTCATCCGAGTGGGGCCCTGCGACGTGCGCCATATTTAGGTTGCGTGCGACTAAGACTTTTAGGGATTTAGATAACATCCGACCTCCACCAAAAGCAATGGCTTCCTCCTTAGTGAACTGAAACTCTATTTGAGCTCTATGTAACACTTGCTTAGCTAATCGATCATACAACAGAAGCGGTGAATGATTAAAGTAGCAAAGGCCTTGAAAGCTTTGTCTTCATTTAGAGAAGAAAAAAGAAGAGCGAGAAGAGAGTATGGGAATGACGGTTTGACTGCAACAGATCTCATGAAAACAATTTTGATATTGAAAAACTGGAATGAAGGTCACCCCCAATACAAAGGATTTTCAGAGGTTTCTACAAAATTTGACTGAGGAAGTTTTGAAAGAAAATAATGTTATCCGATAAAGAATTTTTGTTTTTGAGGCATTTCTTAGTCCTTTTGGGTCCATTTTGGGCTAACTTTTTTACTGTAAGGTGACCTAGGGAGCGTTAGTCAGGAATTTGTTGAGAGTTTTGGGTGTGGGCCTAATTTTTTCCTCGTTCTAAGCGCTATTGACATAATTTCACACATTTTTCAAAATGTTACAAGCAATATGATTGTGTTAACCTTGTGAACTATATTTTGATAGTGAAGCAGTATTGAGAAGCATTCAGGAGAGGAGAAGCTCTAGCGGATTGACTCAGAACGCAAGGCATCATCTACTGGGTAGGCTAGGCTTTCCTAAACCTTAGACTGAGTTGGAATATATGCATATTGAGCTGGAATGTGTAGGAAGGTGTTTGTTATGGGTTAAGCTGCGATATATTTGTGGTATGTGACTGGTTGTACTCTGTGTACATAGTATATGATATTGTGAGGGTTGTACCTCTATGTGGTAGCTGTATTAGCTCAGAATTTTCGTATTGGCTGGTATTATTGACTATAGAGAGGCCTGGTAAGGGTTGTATATAGGCTGATACCATGGGGTAGGTATGTTTTTTGACCTAATTCTCATTTGTCTAGGGGTATGTTGCCTAATGCTATTGAGATATGTTGTTTGTGAGGTTGTTCGTCAATTATATACCATGTTGCGACTTGGTTCTAGTGTAGATACTTGTGATAGAGCTACAGTTACCATGCTTTACTCTCATTACCTGTGGTTGGCTGGATTATGATGTAGTTGGCCATGTTAGGCTTAGTTTTTCACTGGTATATATATAGAGACACACACACATACACAATCTTGTATACTGTTATTAGCTGCTATGTTAGGGTTTTCTTTGTACCTGAGGATAAGGTTATCTGTCATTATCTAGAGTGAGGTGATGGTTATGTGTGGTTAGAGGGGCGTGATTCTTGTCGTGAGGAATGATATGACTTTGGAGGTCTAGATCCAGATAAACTAGGGAGAGACTGATTGTTCTTATGCTCCAAAACCTAGATGATGCACCCCGTGTGTCGATTCTCTGGTGGCCACGCTAAGTGTTTGAGACCCAGGTGCCAATTCTAAAAGGGTTCGAGCACCTGCTGATATTCTGGGCGGGGACCCCGCTGGCTACTTTCAGAGTCTGAGATGTTGTTACTTGTTCAGAGGGATTTGTCACACTGACTTCTTCGGGTCTGAGACCTTATTGATTATGATTAGGGGGATTCTTTCCCTCGCGAGGGATTTATCCCACCGTTATGATGTTTTGGGGTTGAGAGACCCAGTTGTTACGTGGTACTTTGGGTCGAGGACTTGGCTGATTTTCCGTGGATCCACTCACCTATACACACTCTGATTGTGCGTGGGTGTACCCTCTGGGCTTGTGGGTGCTCAGAAGGCATCCAAGTTTAGACACTAGGGCCTTACACCCACGTACAACCAACCCTTTGTTCCTGTGATATCGAGAGTTGGGTCATGTGGTGATTATGTCAGCTTGGTTGTGCCCTGGTGTACCTTCTGGGCATAGGGAGCCCAGTTGGCATACATGCATAGATATTAGGGCTTTGCACTTGTGTATGACACTATGTTCTGTTCGGTGACAACTATGGTATAAGCCTACTCAATTTTCGTCAGTCGGTTCATTGCATGCCACTTGAGTTGGTCCCATTGGGATTCAGTGATTCTCCAGACTTGCTTACATCCTTGATCTGAGCTTGTCTTAATTGGATTTGCGGCAATTATCTATACTTGAGCTTTCTCTATGCACATTATTTCATTCATTCGACCAATGATGCCTATTGGGTGTCTTTTTTTCTGTTACTCACCCCTACATTTTGCATCTTCCCATGGTGCAGGTCCAGGTTCTAGCAGCGAGCACTAATTCTTGGGGGATTCGTCAGCATTTAGGAGACACTTGGTGAGCACCGACAGTTCTAGCTACTTCGCAGTGTCCTTCCCTTTTGATGGCCGTCTTTTTTATCCAGACATTGACCCTGTATAGTGTAGTGACTTGTATTTGTAGGAGCACTACTGGCTATGTATATTATGATATTTGACGTATATGTATGGTTGCGTGCTTGTATCTATTGTAGCTCTGTACAGTTGACTTCCAAGTTCTGGGTAGGTTGGTTTTGATTATGTCGTTATATGTATTATGGTTGTGACTAGAGATCTAGAATAGGTACCCTGGGGTCGGATAATTGGCTTGCCTGTAGGCGGGATCTCACAACCCCATCAAGACCGGAATTGTGTTGTGACATAACCTCATGTGTATTCTCAAGTCGACAAGACTTGTTCCTCTTCATTGTGGGCAAATGGTACGTAGACATCCTACAATGGCTAAAATAGACATCACGCCATTTACTACTCCAAAAAGGTTGTCAAGAAATAATAAGAAATAACTACGACAAAATTAAAGCGGAAGGGATTCGCCACTTAAACATAATGAGATTCTCCTAAACCTAGAAAATTGTACAATGTATTTGTTCACACTCACCATCCAACTGGAAAATATTGTGAAGGACAAAATGCTTTCCCACCTTATCACACTGTCACTGTCAAGCATATGCTATTTCTCATCTTTGGGTACACATAGTAGAAACTGAAATTTGCTTGAAGTCTTGAATAAAAAAGATGCAAGATCAGTGAACTGTAATATTCTTCATTCGGCAGCATAGTAAAACAGGCAATTACACATCCCCGTGTCCATGTAATGTATATGTATCAAACACAGATATACACCCTTAATACATGGGATATTTCCAATTTAAAGGTTTGTTCACATGGAAATGACTGAGCTTTCCAATAGTGAAAATTATCTAGCTGAAGGAATCCGTCAGTGGTCAAAGTAGACACTGTATGGGGATGATAAGACATAAAATGACAAAATAACAAAGTCCGATGACATGAGCATTATAACTCCTGCATTTGCCCGACCTAGCAGCTGTTTGACCTCGAAATTGCATGCCAATATACAGCTCTCTCCTTTCAATTCAAGTGGGAGCGATGGGCTTATATTAAGGTTGTCCCACACATGTTAAAATGCATATATCGACTATTTTTGAAGAAGTCTTTATTGCAGAGACATAATTGGATGTCCAACTATGATGACTGAAAAGATAGTGTGTCCATCTATTTAGGTGCTAGCCTTATTGGGCAGATTGAGAATGCAACACATCGAGCAGCTTTCGCCAGCATGAACCGCTCATTTTCTGTCAACGGCCTCTCAATGACCTTCATAATATTTGCGTCCTAATTCATATTAGATAGAAAAAATTGTCATTCCTCGTTCAATATTACATATAAACAAAAACTTTAATCCTTGGAGAAACTAAACTGATGACGGGAAAGAAAAAGAGACGTATACTAGATCATTAGTAAAACAGAATGTAGCATTATTTTATGCTAATTGCAAAAAGATATGAATGAGAAAATGTATTCATATGTTAACATGGGAATTAGATGTTTTGAAGGGAAGGATACAAAATTTAACTAACCTTCTTTTGTTGTTTAATGGAAGGCCTGACACTGGCAACATCCCCAACAACAATTACATTATTGAGATTTCCCCTTTCATCTCTTTCAGTTGGTGAAGTGGTTGAGTGCCTCCAGTTTCCACTAATAATGTACTTATAAAGGTACCTGATAAACAAAGATAATACTTCATATGCAGCAAAATTTCCCTAAGAGTTAAAAACAGGAAAATAAATATAAATATTGACACAGGTACTACTTCAGGAAGGGAAAAGAAGCAGAAGGGTGAACTTAGGATTTGGAATGGTTGAGGGGAAAAAGACAATTCATATTGGATTAGTGGAACATTGAAACGGAGATTCAAACTGCCAAGAATAGCCTATGGCATACAGGACAACAAATTTAAAGTGGATTGTCACTTTAGCAACAAGAAGAATGAAACTAAATTAAAGTCACTTGTTTCAGGAAAAAGCAAAGAAGCAAAGCAGAATGACACTCATTTGCATGTAACTTCACAATGAAACTTCAACTGACTTCAGGTACAGCTCCCCAAAAAACTATATTTGAGAATTTTAAGAATTAGTATATCAGTTTCTTTTATCTCTACAGAATCTTGATTAAATCATTGTATGGTGTCTTCATTGCAAGAACAGCCAAAACAATTTTGGATTTCTCAAAGAAGAGAAATGCGAACTAATAAGTTAAGATCGGCCTTTTGAGATTCTCTATGAGGCAGAAAAAGACAAGGATAATACCCAAAAGCATGTGTTCGAGTAGCGATTTGGTGATACAGCAAAATGAATCATTTTAGAAAAGGATAAAGTATGAGAAAAGAGAGTTCGGCACTCCACACTTAAGCAGGAGATCATTATAAAAGCTTGACAATCATGATGAATTCTATGGCTGACAGGAAGAGACAAAACTTACTTCCCCTGTGAAAGTCTAACTTCAGCCTCAAATCTTGGACCACCTTTGTGGACTGCCTTAATTGGTTCTTTCCAGTTACCTGTAAAATCTCCAACCAGGTAAACATCCTCCCCCTGTTCAAAAATGTCATACAAAGAGGTACTTATAAGTAATACCCCAATTTATAACACATATGGAAGCAGACAATAGCATAACACCGATTATGCAACATTCATTCCAAGAATCAGTTTTAACCTTTGAGGGAATATGTCAAGAAAAGACTGCAACATAAAATCTTGGTTCAGTTTCACTGCTGATTTTCTTATTCATACCAACATCTGAGTACATCACCGACTAGCATTGGAGATGATAAAATTGATTACCTCATGCCCATTCCATATAAACGTTACAGCATGTGTTGCAGGTCCATCATGTGCACCATTTTCCACCATAGCTATGAGATCCCATGTTGCCCAGGCAATGGCTGGTCTGCAACCAATATGTTTTGGATAAGGTAAATCGAGCATGCTCATTGTATATGACATTCTTTTTTATTCGCAATAAAAGCTCAATTTTTTTTCTTTTGTGATTAGACTATATAAAGGCTAAAAAAAAAGAAGCAAGAGTTAAGATAGGGATCATGACAGTGAGCTAACTAACATGTCATGGCTACATATGCAAAATGATAACACAAACTTTCAAGAAGATACTCCCTCCCATCCATATTAAGTGAATTGTTGGGAGTTTTTTCATAGTTCAAAATAACTGATATGTTCAAAGTTCAAGAGAATTTTTGGGATTTTTTCCATATGTATCCTTCATTTATTGAGGTTCTTAGCTACTTTACATACTCTAGGATAATAGTTTGGAATAACTAAAAGGGTAATAGTGATAAGTAACCTATTATTTATGTCCTAAAATATTTTTCTTACGAGGTGTGCATACCCCAACAATTTACTTAATATGGAGTAGAGGAAGTAATATTTCGTATACATCATTATACACCCGCAGTCTTTCAACACTCACCTGCTCATGTTTGTACTAATACCCATGAAAATACGAGTAGAATTATTTTAATTATGCCCAAGGAAACGGCTTTAGGATAACGCAAATCAAGCCCAAGCTTAAGCACCAATATATTAAAGGCCCCAAAAATTTGAAGTACTGTACTATATGATATATCATATAATTCATGTAAATATTAATAAAAGAAGTCAAAGTTTAATGTTTTTTACAATTTGATAGAGGTTGTATGATTAAGTGAGTAAATAACATATATATTCTCTTATCAAATTAAGAAGTATATTTACCATCTTGTCAATTCTGATTCTTTCCCTGTGCATCTAGTTTATTCTTTTCATGGTTATGGCGATTTCCCCAAGGCAAGTTCTGCAAAAGGTGAGAAACTCGGTGGATAAGGAGCTCACCCGCCTACCTTTTTCCACTTAAGTACCATACTTTTATATATGGGAGGGTTTGATACCATGACATCTGTCGAACCCACAGATTACACATTGTGCTCTCACCACTAGATTAAAGCTAGCATTCTTTCCTATCATCATCATATGGATTTTTATTTTTTATTTTTTTTTAATCATATGGATTTTATGAGAGAGGCTTAATGGCCTATTAATATATGGTAACATGATACACATGCAAGTGCTTATCTAGTCAAGGCCTCACCAAAAGTGAAAAATGGAACTGAATAAATATGAGAGTTGGGAGAAGAACCTGTCAGGCTTGCATGAATGCAACCCAGTGACAAAATTATAGGCTGCATGAAGGGAAGTATCTGTTATCCAATGAAGGTAAGCTACTACACAAGCAGGGGATCGATCAAAACCAGTTGTACAAGTCACATAGACTCTGTGGTTTTTCTTCAATAAGCGTAGAAGAAGACCAACACAAAAAGGAAGTTTCTTTCTCATATCAAATGAATCTCCTTCTCTGCAAAAGAAATTAATACGCAGAAGGATTACATAGAAAAACCCAAGGAAATGGAATAAGGTTAAGCTCCGTAATTGTTAATAACAATATCTGAAGAAGATTGTGATCAATGAAACAGGCAAACGCCAGAACTTCTGAACAACTAATGGTGCATCTACATAGGCATCACCATCACAGTTCCAGTACAACAAAAAGCTAGACTTCTGTTAAAGAAGTAAGTGGACAGGAGGAGCTCAGGGGGCATGCTAAGGTACTGGAAGTATAAAACAGACTGTTAGCACATTTGACGAAACTTACGATTCAAAAAGTAAACCTTTTCATTACCTTATGGGATAGTTGATCATAAGGATATTGAACTTTTGGCATGATTCGTTGATTATGTTGACATTAATTCCCCAATTTTCAGCCTCGATTCCACTCTGAAAATTCAGCACAGCAGTGATCCCCTGATGCAGATATTCAGTGGGTCAGTTGTAAGTAAATGAACAAGAAACAAGTATCCTGATGTAGATATGTGGGTTAGTGTAAGTAAATGAGCAAGCAAGAATTAATTCTGCAAAGGAACATTACATAATGGTAAGATAAAGGTGGGCACAAATGTGTCTCCACACTCGTATCGAGATAAATACTAGAGTTGTTGTTGCCACATCCATCGGCATTCCAGTTTCTGTAGTTTTTGCTAGACATTTATTTTGATTTCAGAATCAAGTACATATATCCCTATTTCTATAATCGAATTTGCTTGTATTTGTTTAATATGGTCTTAGTCTCCATCAAGAAACTGTCTTCATGGTGCAACTTAAGTGTGGGACAACTATATATATTCTTGAAAACCACAAGTAACTGCAGGTCATTTGCAGGCTGACTTCACCATATAACACCATTGATATACTATCGTTATGTATATATTTATTTGTTTCTTTTTGACCTGCTTTTAAGGGTTGGTAAAAGATAGTCATGATACTCTCAGTTCTATCAGATAGTGTTGAAACCTAGAGATGTACAGGAAAATCTAGAGATGGACAAGACACGGTTCTCAGTATATCAGTTGTATACACTTAATGAAACAGAAATTGTAAAAACAACTAATTTTCAAGCCACAATTGCATAGCCGTGCCAAATCTGCACTGATACTTCATGAAATAGAAAGGGAAAAATAAATTATGGTCAACCCACAAAAGCATAAGCTCACCACAACATCTGACAGCATTTCCACATCAGATCCCTTTTGAATGCATGATCCCACACATATTTGCTCCGTAATCTGGCAAAGCAAAGCAATGTACATCAGAACCAGGCAACAGAAAAGTATCTTTGTTTGGAAATAAAAAGTGCTACAGCAGTGGATGAAAATGGTATTCAGCAAAATCGAAAGGAGTAAACTCCTGGGGCTGTTCAATTTATCACAAACTGAATATTAATCATTTGAGTAAAGGAAAGTTCTACACAGAAAACTCTGAATGTCACACCTTGCTGTAGCGCAGACCAAGATCATGATTGTAATACAGTTCTCCCTTGGAACGATCCAATGCCTTTACGTATTCTTCCAGTGGGAAATTGCCATGCGCCCATTCAGAATCTCCTATGTTTTTCTCAGAGAATATGCTGATAATTGGGCTAAATGGTAATGAGGGAGTACTGTTCAGCTTTCCTTCTTTCCTGATTTGATCTCCATCACTCAGAACATTCCATCCATTTAACGTTAGTAACTTGGGGGAAAATACTATAAATCCAGAGTTCCCACTGCCCTCACAAGACGTTCGTAAGTTGGAGGCAAGTAAATTTTTGTTCCATGTAGCAACAGGTACACGACCTCTATTATACAGAATATCAATATCATTCATAAGATATAGCTGGTGGATAGGAAATGGGCAAAATGGTCTCTCAAGAACAAGGCTACAAGGTCCCGAGTTCTCTTTCATCATCTTTCTGCAGAAACCATAGAAAAATACAGTAAACTTGTTGAAACAACCACTTCAGTCAGAAATGCACTCTTTAGCTTTTAGTTGTAGAGCTTAAAATTGGTATAACTTTTATGTTTCATACTCTGTATCGCCAAAGTCTTTGATCTCAATAAGCCCCCGACCTG